>CBVK0103183815.1:0-25535 GCA_900067695.1 Picea abies | reverse complement strand
GTGGAAAATAATAATGTGAAACCCAAATGTATTTATGAAAAGGGTATGACAAAGGTTTAATTGGGCGATGAAATGTAAGGAATAGTGAAGGGAAAGTGGATGAAAATACGATATTTCTGAGTCCCAACAATAATTACTGCATGAATATCAGGACTTGTTCCTAACCAATTTCACTAATATAAAGGGCATAAAAGGGCCCATGGGAGAGATGAATATCCCCTTGAAACTAGTTGCAAGTCCAGTCAAGCAGAGACCCTACAGATTGAATCCCAAATATAAGGAGAAAGTGAAGATTGAATTAGACAAAATGTTGGAAGCAGGAATCATAGAACCTATTGAAGAGTCAGAGTGGATTAGTCCTATGGTGGTACAAGATAAGAATATAGGAGAGATTAGGATCTGTGTAGACCTCAGGAAGTTGAATGATGCCTATTTTCATGACCCATTCCCTACATCGTTTACAGACAAAGTGTTAGATAATGTAGGAGGACATGAGGTATATTCCTTTACAGATGGATTTTCAGGTTATCACCAGATCAAGATTGCCAAGGAAGATCTCCATAAGACCACATTTCCAATAGAATGGGGTTCCTAGCAATATACAGTGATTCCTTTCGGATTGAACAATTAGCTAGCCATCTTTTCCAGGGTGGTGGTCGAAGCATTCAAGGAGTTTTTACATAAATTTTTGGAAGCCTATTTTGATGATTGGACTATTTTTATCTTATTACAAAATCATATTGAATGTTTAAGACTAATGTTGGATAAGTGCAGGCAATTTCAGATTGCCCTAAATCTAAAGAAGTGCATATTCTTTTCACCCTTTGGAGTGTTGCTGGGCCATATTATGTGTAAGGAAGGGTTGTGCACTGCACTGGGACATACTGGATACTACAGGAAGTTCATTAAGGGCTATGCATATATCACTGCACCCATGGAAAAGTTTTTGAAGAAAGATTGTCAGTTTCAATGGACAAAATAATGTCAGCAGAGCTTCGACACACTGAAACAAAAAATGGTTCTTGCGCCTATTTTGTTTTTCCTAGATTGGAGCAAGTAATTTCATGTGCATTTTGATGTATCTTCTATTGCATTAGGAGCAGTGTTAGCACAACCAGGAGTAGGAGATATTGACCACCTGTTAGCCTTTGCTAGCAAGAAGCTCTCAACAACTGAGATAAATTACACCACCACTGAGAGAGAAGGTTTAGCCATGGTGTACGCGTCGCAAAAGTTTCATCACTACTTGTTTAGAGGCCAGTTCAAGATGTTCACTAATCACTCTACGTTGAAATACCTAGTCAACAAGCTAGTGTTGGGGGGAAGAATATGCAGATTGATATTGTTATTTCAGGAATATGATTTTGATATTAAGGTCAAGCCAGGGAGAATGAACAAGGGACCAGATCATTTGTCTAGATTAGGGCATGGAGAGGAACCTACTAGTTTGGAGGATACACTACCAGATGCACAGTTGTTGGCCATCAAAAGGGTTGATTACCACTTCTCCAAGATAGTCCAATTATTATCAACATGAATGTCACCTAGTGAATATACAATCATCCAGAAGAAAAAACTGGTAGTGTGCACTGCATATTTTTCACTTATAGCGGGACAACTATACAAAATGGGACCTAATGAGATCTTGAGAAGATGTGTTATGGAGGTAGAATGACCACTAATTATGGTAGAAGCACATGAAGGCATCGCAGGAGGATACTATGCAGGGAAAGAAACAACACATAAGGTTCTTAGAGCTAGCCTCTAGTGCCCTACTTTACATAAAGATGCCAAGGAATACTATAAATCCTGCGATGTATGCCAAAGAGTTGGGAAGCCTTCCCGAAGATATGAGATTCCTTTAGCACCACGACTGACTTTCCAAGCATTTGAGAAATGGGCAATTGATTTTTTGGGACCTATAAACTCACCAGGGAAGCGCACAGAATCTAGATACATCATCACTGTGACAAAGTATTTGACAAGATGGGAAGAGGCAAGAGAAGTTAAGGATTGTAGTGCAACTACAGTTGCACAATTTATATTTGAGGATATCATAACCAGGTTTGGATGCCCAAAGACCCTAGTGAGTGATCCAAGCACACACATTATTAATAAGACTATCGAAGCTTTGACTCAAGAATTTGAATCCCTCCATAAAAAGATCACTCCTTACCATCCACAAGCGAATGGGATGGTCGAAGCTTTCAACAAGATCTTGGAGACAACGTTGACAAATATTTGCAGTGTGAACAGGGATGACTAGGATTTGAGAGTACCAGCCATACTATGGGCCTATAGAACTACTTGCAAGAAGATAACAATGTAGACTCCCTTTAAGTTGGTGTATGGCCTAGAAGCAGTTGTCCCTATGGAATATTTGGTTCCTAGTCTCATAATTGTAGCATTCATAGATATGGATGGCACTAGCATTGTTCAAGAAAGGCTTGTGTAGTTGGTAGAACTAGAAGACGATCGATTTGTTGCAGGATTCCATCAGGAGGTACAGAACGAATGAGAAAGGGCCTATCATGATAGGCACATCAAGAAGAAAGATTTCAAGAAAGGAGATCTAGTATTGGTATATGACAGCAAGTTCATGAAGCATCCAGGGAAGTTCAGGACAAATTGGCTTGGTCCATATGAGGTTTTTTACATTATAGAGGGAGGCGTTGCACAGTTGAAAACTTTGAATGGAGAATGGAAGGAAGGTTTGGTGAATGGGAGCCGGTTGAAATTGTATTATGACAACCAACTTCCTCGCAACTCTCAGTAAAAGAATGAGAAAAAGGGTCTAGGTACTAGGTGTTGTCACAAGAGTTGACTCTAGGATGTAATAGAGCCAAGCCTTAGCACATTTTAAATGAAATAAAATTTGTTGATTGATCAGTCATAAGAGGCTTCTAGAACTAGGTCTAAAACATGCCCTTCACTCATTTATAGATTAGAAACGAAGAGGCATGACATCATTTGTCTAATTGATTTAATAAAGAATATGGATAGAGGATAGGAGATGAACAAGACTGAAATAAAGAGTTAGGTATCTAATTCTGATAGGTCTAATCTTTATTTCAATGGAAGAAATAACACCAAAATTCAAATATCTGAACACAGGTCTTGTATTACTCATAGCAAGACAGAGGAAAAGCTATGAACAAATAAAACTTGTAAATAAGGAAAAACAATTAAGATGCAGGTCTTGTTCTACTCATGACAAAACAGAGGAAAAACTACACTTTAAGGAATGATTTAAATTAGCTACAGTAGAAGTATCACTGGATTGTAACTATTACAAGTTGAATTAATGAATGGAAGGAAGAAAGAGAAGTGATGAAAACTTCAGAAACAATAACACAGGAAGAAGAAAGAATTAGACAGTGACAAGGTGTAGAATCTCTTGGCATTCTGTTCTATATTTTCTGAAAAGGAATGCATTACAAACCCAGCCTCCAAAAGGCTCTCGGGCTGTTCCCCCCTCTTTTTATTCAAGAATATACAATAATATATGTCTTATGCCCCCTTTTGAATAACTAAAAAATGATTCGGATTCCAAAATAAATCCCTCTAGAAATGAACAGGCATTTCATGTAGGTATTCAGGTTGAAATCCTCCCAAAAGATAACAACAGTTACCATCAAATTCAGAAACTTTCTACCATAGAAAATGGGCCAACCTGCTGAAAAATAGGGCTGCGGTTATGGTTCTGTATCTCTCGAATCGTGACAGCTATGTATAAAATTAAAGAGGTTTTTTTGCATCTATTTTTTTTGAAGAAAATCCTCTCTCGGTTTCCTGAGATCCATTTCCATTTTCCCCAGATCTGCCTTTCAAAAACATGTGTCAAATGGGGAAATTCTGAGATCTGAAAATTAGGGCTCGGTGATGGATTTGATTCTCCCGATATATGACACCTGTAGGAAAAATGAGGCAGGTTATTGATATCTGATGTGCTAGGCACACAAACCTCTGATCGTTTCTCAAAATGATATTCGAGTCGCTCAAAATCATCATTTGAAAATGATGACTCAGCATAGTAAAAAATGCCACATTTCTGAAAACGAACCACATCTTTCGGGGGACTTTTGACGGCCTTCCCAAGATCCAAATTAAAATATGAATGCACCAATGGAAATTTTAGTATCTGTAGATGTCAATCGACCATTTGAGTGCGCAAAAAGGCCTCTCCATAGTTGAGAAAAATGATTTTTTGCTGAGACAGTTTATCCACTAAAAAAATTTGCAATTTGGAAACTAACAGGCTGAAAACAAGGGTCTGTTAGCCACCGAAAGTCCTGGCTTTCGACAGTTAACAGTGCAATTTCAGAGCACCGTAAGCCACCGAATGTCTTGAAACCTGATTTTGGGATTTCAGGATTTTGGGTTTCGGAGCAATGGTTAAAATGTTTATGTCGACCAAACCCCCAATGTCTGAAACCCCGAAATGGTGACGTGGCATTTGTGTGAAACCTTATTATAGTGATTTTATTTCCTTTTATTGCATTTTTTTCATGCCTCCTCGTGAGCTCTTCCTCCATGTGGCTTGATGCATGATGCTTGAATGCTTGGTCTCAGCCAATACACTTTCGACAGCTAAGGGCATATGAAACCTGAGATTTAAGCTACCAAAAGTCTGCACTTTCAGTAGCTAAACACTATAAATTTTTTCCTCCTAAGCTACCGAAAGCCAAAACTTTAATATTTGTTCCAACATAGGCTCCATATAGGGATGGTGCTTTCCTGTAAAGCGCCAAGAACAATAGACCAAGTGCCTTCATGCATTGGGCAACCCGAAATCATCCTTATCAAACTCTGAACCCTGTCACTTTACTTGCATCTTTTCGGAACGAAAAACCGCTTATTCATTCATTGGGCTATGGAGTCATAATGCTTTAAAACAAAACCATACTGGATTCAAAACTGAACTGAAAACATATTGAAAACCACCACTCTAATCTAATGCTCGAAGTCAAGCTTATTTATATACATCACCTTCTCTAACTACTGAAAAACTCCCACTGAATCAAATGATACGAAAATGCTAGTGAAGCCAATCCAATAATTGTCTATTTATTTGAAATCTTCTCACACTTTATTTGATCAGGCTGAAAAAGGAAACTGACAACTCCCATCTGACCTATTGGTGATCATGAATTTTCAAACCTTTCATTGATTCTTGTGACAAAATATCCATGACATAACATACTCCTCCATTAAATGAATGTAAAAGGTCAGCAAAAGGATCATGAAAAACTGCATGGTCTTGAGGTTTTAAAACATCCAGGACTACTCTATGTTTTGATTTATAATGATCAGGATCATTCTCGAAGAGAATATCTAAGCACCCTTCAAGATCATCAATGGCATCTCCAAAATCATGGCACAATCTTGTCTGAAGACCCTCATCCCTCCATGAAAAATCTGCAGCAAGTTGTTCTACAGAAATGATGAAATAATCATCACTATACTCATCATATTTAGGTTCAGCAGATAACTCAAGAGGGTCATCAGTCAGAAAAAAATTCGGGACATCAACTGTGGATCTCTCAAGCAAAGGACACTTTGTTACTATCTCTGGCATATTGTTTATTTCAGAATCATACTTCTGCAAATCACAGTCTAAAGCATTTTTGAACAACAAACTTTCTTCAGGATCATTAAACATGGAAACCATATCTTTTTCATGAAACAAAGAAGAGTCTAAAATATGATCTCTTGGCAGGAAATCATCATAAATAGGTTCACTAACTTCCTGTAAAGTTACATGAAATACATGACTATCATCACTTAAAAATAGATTTACATTTTTAGAAATGGAAGAAGTTTGACACTCATATCCAAGACTGTGTGAAAGCTGCAAATCTGTGTGAGTAGGGGCTGCAACATAGTTGTGCAGGAGTAGATCTATTTCTTCTTCAGTCAAAGGAGGAGGTGGTCTCTGTATTTTCTGGATAAAACAACAATCATTCCTTTCTATCTCTTTTGCAGGTTGACCATGATGTTGAATATCTTCTTCTTGAGTATGTTCACAAGATCCAGCTTCTTTATGAGTCAACTCTTCCTCATACTGATCATCTTCATCAACTTGAGAAATTTCTATTGTTTCTTCCTCCTCTTCAAGAGGATTTGTATGATCTTTTTGTCTTATGAATTCTATATTACAACAATCTTCAAAAAGGATTTCAGCTGAATATATCCTCTTACAATGTTGATGAAAAAGTGTGTGAAAATATCTCAATGACGGAATATTGGAATGGGGTAAAGATTTATACCAGAGTCTAGCATCTTTTTCCAATGGAAACATAAACAATTTCATGAGGACATCTTCATGATGTACATTTAATTCCTCCATGAGCTTGTGGAATTCAAACAAGTGTTGAGCGGGATTGTCGTCCTCATATTCTCCAAATTTAGGAAGGACATCTTCCGAAATTTTAATGTCTAGAAAAATTTTTGGAAAGCCATAAACATTTGTAAATTCCAGAGGAGCAAACCTTGCAGCAATTCAAGTAGCGAACGAATTCGACATTTGAGACCAGTGGAGTCGCCAACAAAATCATGTAGAGTCTATGAACCAAGGAGTCGCCAGGTGAATGATCACAACCAATTGAATGCCTATCCCTTTTTCACCATCAAGAGATAGATCTGAACTTTGTCGTATCCCAGGGAAGATAACTTCGTCCTCTGTCCCCAACAACGACACTAGAAAATGTTGTCACAAGAGTTGACTCTAGGCTGTAATAGAGCCAAGCCTTAGCACATTTTAAATGAAATAAAATTTGTTGATTGATCAGTCATAAGAGGCTTCTAGAACTAGGTCTGAAACAGGCCCTTCACTCATTTATAGATCAGAAACGAAGAGGCATGACATCGTTTGTCTAATTGATTTAATAAAGAATATGGATAGAGGATAGGAGATGAAGAAGACTGAAACAAAGAGTTAGGTATCTAATTCTAATAGGTAGATAATCTTTATTTCAATGGAAGAAATAACACCAAACTTCAAATATCTAAACACAGGTCTTGTCTTACTCATAGCAAGACAGAGGAAAAGCTATGAAAAAATAAAACTTGTAAATAAGTCAAAACAATTCAGATGCAGGTCTTGTTCTACTCACGGCAAAACAGAGGAAAAACTGCACTTTAAGGAATGCTTTAAATTAGCTACAGCAGAAGTATCACTGAATTGTAACCATTAAAAGATGAATTAATGAATGGAAGGAAGAAAGAGAAGTGGTGAAAACTTCAGAAACAATAACACAGGAAGAATACATAATTAGACAGTGACAAGGTGTAGAATCTCTTGGCATTCTGTTCTATATTTGCTAAAAAGGAATGCATTACAAACCCAGCCTCCAAAAAGCTCTCGGGATGTTCCCCCCTCTTTTTCTTCAAGAAGATACAATAATATATGTCTTCTGCCCCATTTCGAATAACTGAAAAATGATTCGGATTCCAAACGAAATCCCTCTATAAATGAACAGGCATTTCATGTAGGTATTGAGGTCGAAATCCTCCCAAACGATAACAACAATTACCATCAAATTCAGAAACTTTCTGCAATAGAAAATGGGCCAAATTGCTAAAAATTGGGGCTGCGGTTATGGTTCTATATCTCTCGAATCGTGATAGTTGTGTATAAAATGAAAGAGGTTTTTGTTCATTTTATTTTTCTGACCAAAAACCTCTCTCGGTTTCCTGAGATCCATTTCCATTTTCCCCAGATCTTCCTTTCAAAAATATGTGTCAAACGGGGAAATTCTAAGATCCAAAAATTAAGGCTCAGAGATGGCTTTGATTCTCCCAATATGTGACAACTGTAGGAAAAATGAGAGAATTTATTGATCTCTGATGTTTTAGGCACAAAAACATCTGACCATTTCTCAAAATGATATTCGAATCGCTCAAAATCATCATTTGAAAATGATGACTCAACACAGTAAAAAACGCCACATTTCTGAAAATGAACCTCATCTTTCATGAGACTTTTGAATGCCTTCCCGAGATCCAAATTAAAATCTGAATGAACCAATGGAAATATTAGGATCTGTAGATGTCAATCGACCATTTGAGCACACAAAACAACCTCTCCACGGTTGAGAAAACTGATTTTTTGCTGAGGGAGTTTATCCACTAAAAAAATCTGCAATTTGACAGCTAACAGGCCAAAAACAGGGGTCTCTTAGCCACTGAAAGTCCTGGCTTTCGGCGGTTAACAGTGTGATCTCGGAGTGCTGTAAGCCACCGAAAGTCTCGAAACCTGATTTCAGGATTTCGGGATTTCGGATTTTGGAGCAATGGTTAAAATTTTTACATCAGCCGAACCCCCAATGGCCGAAACCCCGAAATGGTGACGTGGCATTTGTGTGAAACCTTATTATAGTAATTTTATTTCTATTTATTGCATTTTTTTCGTGCCTCCTTGTGAGATATTCCTTCATGTGGCTTGATGCGTGATGCTTGAATGCTTGGTCTTGGCCGATACACTTTCAACAGCTAAGGGCATATGAAACCTGAGATTTAAGCTACCGAAAGTCTGTACTTTTGGTAGCTAAACACTATAAATTTTTTCCTCCTAAGCTACCGAAAGCCAAAATTTCAATATTTGTTCCAACACTAGGTGCAATTGAAACTGGGTACTAGACATAGAAAAGACATTCTGCAAAAGGAAAGAAAGGTGGGACAGAGCAGAAAGCACAGGCTTCCACGCACATTCCAAAGACGAAGAAAAACAGAAGGTTGAAACCTGAAGTGCCTCGGGTGAGTCACATGTGAGTGTTGGGGGCCTATTGTCCCTTGGTTATGGAAGGTTGCGAGGATTAAGGAAAGAAGCGCAAAGTGTGAACTGCATGGAAGAAAAGTTGACTGAGATTGGGTCGAAGTGACCAAAAGATAAGAAAAGACGAAGTGAAGTAAGAGAAATAAAGTCATTGGACGGGGAGAGTGAGGAAGATAGATCAACAATGAAGATGGATCATGGATGACTCAGCAAGAAAAAAATTCCATCAATAGATGCTTTGGAGCACCTCGCAATAAAGAAGGAAACATAGGATGGCGAAGCCCTGAAAACCTGGGTCAAGTTTACCTAGGGTTTTAGACACCTAGGGTTTTGGTGTTTAGGGTTTTGACACCTAGGTTTCGGCCTAGGGATATTCGAGAGTCATTGTAATGTATAAATAAAGGTCTATAGTGTTAGTGCCAATTATTGCAAGTCATGAGTGCCGAGTGCGGGATAGTGAAGAAGTCCATTTCGGGCTTAAAATCAAGCAAGTGGGCATTTTGTTTTCAATGTCGAGGATCCACAGATGGAGTAGATTGACAGTCATCGGGTAAGCTTGAGCCACAAATTTGCACGAGGTATAGCGCATGAGCTCATCTTTTATGGCCAAAATCACTAAATGATGAGCCATTTCGACATTTTGGCTACCGGGATTTCAAAGGACATGGAGTCTCTCTCTTCCACTGCATTTCGAAACCCCAAAACATGAAATGCGAAAAATGTCCAGTAGTCATTTTGGCATTTCAGCTACCGAGACTTCAAAGAACAAAGGGTTGATTTTTGTGTTTTCAGTCTCAGCCACCCTCCATGGAAGAAGCAGTTAATGAATATTGAGCAGGTGGTTGAGACCTCAGCTCAACTTATAAATGGAGGGCGTGGAAAAGGCCTGGAGCAATCAGCCCGTGGTACCCTTGTATGCAGGTCCCCCTGCAAGAGCCATGTTGAGTTAAGATGGCGTCTGATGAAGGAGTTCAATCCAGGTTTGACTGAGGATCCTGCATATGCTAATTTGGACTTTAATGTCTCAACTACCTTCCTGCTGCGAAGGTGGCAAATTTCCCTGAGTATATAGACTCAGTTTTTATATTCCTGTGAGGATGGATGGTAGAGTAGAGCTCCGGACTGTAATGTTTTAATGAAGCACTGGTTTTCCTGGCTATGTATATGTATATGAAATTTCCTTGTTTAATGTAAGGCAACTCTCTTTTTCATCTTGTTTCGATCTCAAACTAAAAGGGTTCATGATTGAATGATTCATATGAATCGTCATGACTATGTTATGATAAAGGATTTATTATAGCTCTGTTATGTTCTTTTAGTGTTTCTGCTTTTGAATATAAGAAGTTCCTATGTTCAAAGTTTTATTCTACAGGCTATTGGAATCTCAATGCCCAAAGCAACCCTTCACATTTCCTCACCTAAGTCTTCCTCCTACTCACCCTTATTACAACTTACTACCTGAAATTGAACCAAGACCTCATCTGCTTGTGCATGCCTGGCCCAGTTTTTGAGTTAGAACGATGTTGTTCTAAGTTTACTTCCATTCATCACCCTTTATCAACAAATTGTGACATAAATAGATGGGCTTCAGGCTTACTCCTACTGCAATCCAAGAGTGACTTCTGATGCTAACGTTTTTGGCGTCGTTGCTGGGGACGAAGTTGAAAATTTTCCCTGGGATTGAACAACATCGAGCCTCTGATTCTGAAGGTGCATCAGGCATTAAAGCCCTACAAGATTGCTACTGTGCACCTGGATACTCCACCGTGATGACTCCACTATGGTGAACTTGTTGTTTTAGTTGTGTCTTCTAGAGGTAGACACATGCGGTCCCATCCACAGTTACCTCTAGCCACACCTGAAGTTGATCCGGAGGTGATTTTCAGAAAAGGAAAGGCCTCTCAAGGAGAAAATTTCACTGTTGAACCAGTGTTCCTGCTAAGTTTTCCCCTCCTGGTCTAGGATTGGAGGGAGAAATCCTTTTCACTCCCCTATCCCCTAAAGCTGTACCTTGGCATAGACCCTGGACCACAAAAGATTTCCCCACGCCTAGATTTACCACTCCTCCTCTTGTTACTATTGTTGCTACTGCACAGAGAGAAGCATATGTTGACTCAATCCCTTTAGCCTTCTCTCTGAATCCCCCATTGTTTCCCCTTCCACCTGGAAGCTCATTTCTAGTATCCTCTATTCGAGCTCCTTCTCCTCTGAGTTCTCCTCGACCTAATATTCCTATGGCAGGAGCAAATCCCCCCATGACCAGAATGGAGGCTATAATAGCTGCTAGGTATGCTCCCCTTTTTTTACCTCAGCCTCTCAATTCCCTTCCATAAGATGGCTACCTTAAGCAACTACCCAAGTTTATAGGCGAAGGGGACATAGCTGTAGAAGAACACCTTGAAGCCTTTTACAGTTTTACAGATGATCATGTTATCATGCATGCAAACGTATGGATGAGGATTTTCTTCCATAGCCTTGAAGGCAAGGCTAGAAAGTGGTTTAGGGCCCTACCTCTTGGATCTATTGATGGGATTGAGTCTTTGGAGAACACCTTTTTGAGACAGTGGGGAGACAAAAAAGACTTCATGTATTACATGATAGAATTTGGGTCTTTGAAGAGAAAGGAAGGAGAGTCTGTCTCTTACTTCTCCAAGAGATTCAATAAAATGTACAATAAGATCCCCGATGAAATAAAACCCTCAGAATCCTATGCTAAAATCACTTATTCTAGTGCTTTTGATCTCGATTTCTTCCTCCTGTTGAGGGAAAGGAGAGCAACTACTTTGGCTCACATGCAGGATGCAGCCGTGGAAGTAGAATCTAACATATTGGTTGTTGACCAACTCAGGAATAAGGTTGATAGAGACATATCCAGGAAGAGACCTGAATCCTCCCCATTTAATTCCTCTCCCCTTCCCCTTCAGATGGACGAGGTAACTAAAGTGCTAAATTCACTTTCAGCTAGAATGGAAAGGTGGGAGTTGGAAGGGAAGTCCATGTACAAAAATCCCCAAAATACTGATAATAGAGGCTTCAGGAGGCCTAGAAATAATGTGCCACAAGATTTGTCGAGGGAAAAAAGGAGAAAAGACAGAGATGATCAGAGGATTCAAACCCCTCTCCAAAATAGCCTAGTTGCTTATGAGGAAGGAGAAGAGATAGATGAGCTTGACCCCAAAATTCAATGTATTGAAGACACTTCCCCTTTTCCCCATTTGACTCAATCTGCATATGAAGGATCCCTTATGAACATTCAAGTCAATGAGTTGGGTAAAGGGGAAAAGGCCAACAACACTCCTAACAGATATCATCTCAGGTCAAAGAAGAAAGAAGGAAATTTTGATAGCCATGATCAACCCCTCATAGCAGAAAAACCTGCTAAACCTTCTACAATCACTACTAAAGAAAATAAAACTCAGAATACTTCACCAACAGCCAAAGAACCTGTCTCTGAGGTAAGGGAAGCTCCTAATCCTTTTCCCTCCTTTATTTTTGAGCATGAAATTCAAAAGATTATAATTCCCCTACCCCTCTCAGAGCTAGTTAAAAATGAAGATTTCAAAAGGTCCCTCTCCAAGTTGCTACAATCTGAGTTCCCCTAGCTTTCTATAGACTCAGTAAATCTTCAAGATGAAAAGCCAACAGTCGTCCTAGGTCCCATGGTAGAATACAGAGATGATTTATCCACTCCCTTCTACACATCCCTAAACATACATGATAAGGTGTTCCATATTTGCCTCATGAATTCAGGAGCTTCCCACAACCTTATGCCCAAAATAGTCATGGAAGAATTGGGTGAGATCGGAAGAGCGGTTCAGAGATCGGTCTCGGCATTCCTGCTGAACCGCTCTTCCGATCTCACCTACTTTGGCTCACATGCAGGATGCAGCCGTGGAAGTAGAATCTAACATATTGGTTGTTGACCAACTCAGGAATAAGGTTGATAGAGACATATCCAGGAAGAGACCTGAATCCTCCCCATTTAATTCCTCTCCCCTTCCCCTTCAGATGGACGAGGTAACTAAAGTGCTAAATTCACTTTCAGCTAGAATGGAAAGGTGGGAGTTGGAAGGGAAGTCCATGTACAAAAATCCCCAAAATACTGATAATAGAGGCTTCAGGAGGCCTAGAAATAATGTGCCACAAGATTTGTCGAGGGAAAAAAGGAGAAAAGACAGAGATGATCAGAGGATTCAAACCCCTCTCCAAAATAGCCTAGTTGCTTATGAGGAAGGAGAAGAGATAGATGAGCTTGACCCCAAAATTCAATGTATTGAAGACACTTCCCCTTTTCCCCATTTGACTCAATCTGCATATGAAGGATCCCTTATGAACATTCAAGTCAATGAGTTGGGTAAAGGGGAAAAGGCCAACAACACTCCTAACAGATATCATCTCAGGTCAAAGAAGAAAGAAGGAAATTTTGATAGCCATGATCAACCCCTCATAGCAGAAAAACCTGCTAAACCTTCTACAATCACTACTAAAGAAAATAAAACTCAGAATACTTCACCAACAGCCAAAGAACCTGTCTCTGAGGTAAGGGAAGCTCCTAATCCTTTTCCCTCCTTTATTTTTGAGCATGAAATTCAAAAGATTATAATTCCCCTACCCCTCTCAGAGCTAGTTAAAAATGAAGATTTCAAAAGGTCCCTCTCCAAGTTGCTACAATCTGAGTTCCCCTAGCTTTCTATAGACTCAGTAAATCTTCAAGATGAAAAGCCAACAGTCGTCCTAGGTCCCATGGTAGAATACAGAGATGATTTATCCACTCCCTTCTACACATCCCTAAACATACATGATAAGGTGTTCCATATTTGCCTCATGAATTCAGGAGCTTCCCACAACCTTATGCCCAAAATAGTCATGGAAGAATTGGGACTGGAAGTGACAAAGGATTATCACGATTTGTACTCTTTTGATTCAAGGAGGGTGCAATGCCTTGGAGTCATCAAAGACTTTGTGGTCTCTTTATTTCAGCTGCCAATGAAGAGTGTGGTCATGGACAATGTAGTAGCTGATGTTCCCCCCAAGTTCGGTATGCTATTGTCAAGATCTTGGATTAAAAAACTTGGAGGAACATTACAGATGGATCTCACATATGCCACCATTTTAGTCTTTAGAGGGGAACATAGGAGGTTGTACAGAGAAGCTCAACTGGCCTACATTGTCAGTGACAAAGCAGACCCCACTAATTACCCCATCTTTGCACTTGACACTGATTTGGGGTCTAGTTTATTGTAGATCACTGAGACTCTTGAAGCCCCTTTTCAAATCAGAAAGAAACCCATATTTAATCATGAGATACCTCCTCCAACCACCTTTGTTTGGAAAATGTTCTTCGACAGAGCTTCTTCTAGCAAAGGTGCTGGCACTGGAGTGGTTCTTGTGTCCCCTTGGAAGGAAACCATATCCCTGTCATACAAGATAGAATTTGAAGCTACCAATAATGTGGTAGAATATGAAGCTCTTGTTCTGGGTATGAGGGCTGCAAAAGAAATGGGAATTAAGGAGGTAGCAGTGTTCGGAGATGCTGAGTTGATAATCCAGCAAGTCAGAAATGCTTATTGGGCTAAGCATCCTTAGCTCAGGAGTTACAAAAATGAAGTGTGGGACCTGATTGATAATTTCTTCTCATCTTTCAACATTTCTTTTATTCCAAGAGAGGAAAATACTTTGGCTGATTCCTTAGCTGTCTCAACTAGTCTTCAAGATCCCTCTGTTGCCTAAGATAAAATATGAGGTCGAGATAAGATACAGACCATCTGTTCCAGATAATATCAAGCATTGGAAGGTATTTGAAGACAATCTTGAAATCAAAAAATTTCTTTAGTCTGTCAATGAATTTTCTGCATTGCACATTGATCAGGATCCTGATCTCGAAAGTCACCCTCACCCTGAGGTATTTTTAAATAAAATTTCTAATCACCATATTATTCATTTGCCTAGGAATCACATTCCGAAGGGACTAGTCCCTTTAGAAAGATTGTTCGATGGGAATGATGTGGCAGTAAAGGGTAGGGTTTCAAATGGAGATGATGATACAGCGGAGTGCAACATCGACACACAGGAGGAGCCTAAGCTTGTCAAGTTGTCAAGCAGTTTGACCAAAGACCAGACGGTCGAATATACCGAGTTATTAAGAGAATTTTCTGATGTGTTTGCATGGACCTATGAAGACCTCAAGACATATGACATAGCTGTCATTAAACACAATATCCCAATGAAGGGAGAGGTTAAGCCATTTAGGTAGAAGCTAAGACAGATAAATCCCACATTGTTGCCTATCATGGAGAGAGAAGTGAAAAAATTGTTAGATGTCCAAATCATTGTCCTCCTGAGATATTATGAGTGGGTAGACAATTTGGTCTCAGTGAGGAAGAAAAGTGGAGAAATCAAGCTCTGTGTTGATTTCAGGAACCTGAACAAGAGCTCAAAGAAAGACAACTATCCCTTGCCCAACATGGAACACATATTGCAAAGGGTAACTGGTGCATCTAGGATGTTCATGATTGACGATTTTTCTGGCTATAATTAGATATCAGTCATGCCCGAGGACAGAGAAAAACCAACCTTCACCACTCCTTGGGGCACATTCATGTATGCCAAAATGGCTTTTGGATTAATGAATGCACGAGCAACATTTCAACGAGCCATGGACATAGCCTTCATCAGGGAGAAAGATTAGTTTGTGGTGATCTATCTAGATGACATCATAGTCTTCTCTAGGTCTGATAAGGAGCGCCACTGTCACTTGAGGAAAGTTTTTTTGAAATGCCAGAGGTTTGGCCTTTCCTTAAATCCCAAGAAATATTTGTTTGTTGTAAAGGAGGGGAAACTATTAGGACATATAGTATCAGTAAAGGGATTGAGAATTGATCCCAACAGGGTAGAGGCAATTCAGACCTTTTCACTTCCCAGGTCTAGAAAGGAAGTTCAGGATTTTTTAGGGAAGATTAACTTTCTAAGGAGGTTCGTCTCAAATTTTGTTGAGTTGGTGAAACACATCACAACCATGATCAGAAAGGGAAAAGAAGTAAAATGGACTGCTGAACCTAGGGAGTCTTTCATCTAAATAAAAAGGGCATTGACTGAGGCACCTATGTTGATCAGTCCTGATTATTCCAAGGATTTCCTAATTTTTTCTTTTGCTTCTTTTGATACAGTAGCAACGACCTTATTGCAGAAAAATGAGGAAGGGTGAGAGCAACCAATTTCCTTCTTCAGTAAGGCATTAAGAGATGCAGAAATCAGGTATGACATCATGGAGAAGGAAGCCTATGCCTTGGTGAAAGATCTCAAATATTTCAGAGTCTATGTCTTTCACTCAAGAGTGACTGCATACGTTCCTTCAACCTATGTGAAGGACATCCTTATACATCTTGACATAGATGGGAGAAGAGGTAAATGGATTGCCAAGATCCTGGAGTTTGACCTGGAGATAAAGCCCACCAAGTTGGTAAAAGGGCATGGTTTAGCCAAGCTGCTGGCTGAATCCAATTGCAAGGCCCTAGGGGTTAGCTTCATCAATGCTTTTTCAGGAAATCAACAAGCTGAGTTGCCCAGTAAAAACTCTCAGGGTGGCTTATCACTAGCATAATGCACCTGGTACAGAGACATTTTGTACTTTCTTCAAGAGTTGAAGCCTCCTGATGGAATGGGAAAAAGAAAGGCGAGAGATTTAAAGCTCAAGGCGGTCATATATTGCCTTATTGACCAAGTCTTGCACTAGAGAGACCCTCTAGGGGTGTTTCTGAGGTGTTTGAATCCACAGGAAGCCGAAAAAGCTATGTTTGATTTCCACAATGACCTTTGTGGAGGGCATCATTTCTGAAAGACCACAACCCACAAAATTCTCAGGGCTGGGTACTACTGGCCCACCTTATTCATTGATGTCTACAGAGAAGTCAAAGCTTGCATCAAATGCCAAAGATTCTCAGGAGAGAAGAAACTCAAATATCTGCCACTAAAGCCTGTAGTAGCTTCAACACCCTTTCAATAGTGGGGGTTGGAATTCATTAGGGAAATTCATCCTCCTTCAAGTGGCCAACATAGATGGATCCTGACTGCAACAGACTATTTCACCAAGTGTATAGAAGCTGCCCCCACCAGGAGTGCTTCGTACAAGGTAATTATCAGCTTCTTGGAGGATATCATAGCTAGATTTGGCTGTCCCAGCAGAATTGTCACTGATAATGTTGCTTCTTTCAAGTCTGAGCCTCTGGTTACGTTCTGTGAGTAGTTCAAGATTTCACTAATTCACTCCACTCCCTATTATCCTCAAGGAAATGGATTGGCAGAATCTTCCAATAAAAGTCTAATCAAACTCATTAAAATATTATTGGAAGACAATAAGAGGGCCTGGGATTCAAAGCTCAAATTCACTTTATGGGCCGATCGAGTGACAATGAAGAAGTGCCTGGGCACCTCACCTTTTCAACTTGTTTATGGGACAGAGGCTGTGTTTCCCACTCAACTCGCTTTACCTGTAGCTAAATTCTTTCAAGATCATGAAGGAGAGCCAGACCATATGGTCAAAAGAATTCATCAAGTGGTGGAAGTGAAACAAATTAGGGAGAAGGTGATGGAAATAGCTCACAGTCATCAACAAAATATCAAGAAGGCCTTTGACAGGAAGGTCAGGAAGGAGGAATTCGAGCTAGGAGATTTGGTGCTTAAGTGGGATGCACCTAGGCAGGAGAGGGGCAAACACAACAAGTTTGATTCCCTTTGGATTGGGCCCTTTAAAATATCTGAAGTAGTCTTAAATAACATGTACAGGTTGCAGGATTTGGAGGGTGAAGAAGTCTTTAGTGGCCCAGTAAATGGGCATTTCCTGAAGAAATGTTTTGTTTGAGCCTTAGACGGCTCCTCTGTTTTTGTAAATATTGTCTTTATTGCTTTTATGTTTATTTTCAGCTTAATAAATGACTCCATAGCCCAACAGAAGGAAACATGAACTGCCGAAGGAGTTCTTAGAGCATCGCAGGGACGACTCTATCCGACATGGAGCCTAACGTTAGAGCCAATTCTTGCAATTCATGAGCGCCGAGCATGGCATACTGAAGAAGTTCATTTCAGGCTTAAAATCAAGTGAGCGTGCATTTTGTTTTCAATGGCAAGGATCCACAGATGGAGAAGATTGACGGTCATAGGCTAAGCTTGAGCAGCAGAGTTTCACGAGGTCTAGCATATGATGAGCCATTTAGGCATTTCGACTACTGGGATTTCAAAGGACATGAGGTCTCTCTCTTCCACTACATTTCGAAACCCCGAAACGCGAAATGCGAAAAACGCCCAAGAGTCATTTCGACATTTCGGCTACTAGGACTTAAAAGAACAAAGAGTTTCTTTTTGTGTTTTGAGTCTCGGTCACCCTCCATGGAAGAAGTAGTTAATGAATATTGAGCAGGTGGTTGAGACCTCAGCTCAACTCATAAATGGAGGGCTTAGAAAAGTCCTGGAGCAATGAGCCCGTGGTACCCTTGTATGCAGGTCCCCCTGCAAGAGCCATGCTGAGTTAAGATGGCGTTTGATGAAGGAGTTCCATCCAGGTTTGACTGAGGAGCTTGCATATGCTAATTTGGACTTTAATGTCTTAGCTACCTGCCTGCTGCGAAGGTGGAAAATTTCCCTGAGTATATATACTCAGTTTTTGTATTCCTTTGAGGATGGATGGTAGAGCAGATCTCTTGATTGTAATGTTTTAATGAAGCACTGGTTTTCCTAGCTATGTTTATGTATATGAAATTTCCTTGTTTAATGTAAGGAAACTCTCTTTTTCATCTTGTTTCGATCTCAAACTAAAAGGGTTCATGATTGAACGATTCATATGAATCGTCGTGATTGTGTTATGATAAAGGATTTATTATAGCTCTATTATGTTCTTTTAGTGTTTCTTCTTTTGAATATAAGAAGTTCTTGTGTTCAAAGTTTTCTTCTACAGGCTTTTGGAAGCTCGATGCCCACAACAGCCCTTCACATTTCCTCACAGAAGTCTTCCTCCTACTCACCCTTATTACAACTTACTACCTGAAATTGAACCAAGACCTCATCTACTTGTGCATGCTTGGCCCAGTTTCTGAGTTAGAACGATATTGTTCTAAGTTTACTTCCATTCATCACCCTTTATCAACAAATTGTGACATAAACTAATGGGCCTCAGGATTACTCCCGCTGCAATCCAGGAGTGACTTCTGACGCCAACATATAGGATCTGGGATAGGGTTGTTGTTGTTGTTGTTGATTCATCATTTGTGCATGTTATGAGTGATTATTGTTGCTGTGAGAGAGAAGTGATGTGAGAGAGAGAGCATTATCATAGTGTACAATCTTCAGCTGGGTGCGAAGATCAACCCTGCATCTGGGTGCACAGGGAGGGAAGATAGAGAGAAGAAAAAAGAGAAGGAGAGAAAGATTTGCAAGCTAACAACACATATAGAACTGTTTTCTTTCACTTAATATATTATAAAGAACAGTTATGTGGACGTATCCCTAGGGAGAGGGTGAACCATGTATATCCCGTTGTTATGTGTGATTGATGTTGTGTTCTTCTGATCTTTGATAAACTGTTAATGCAATATTGTGTTAGATTTGAGATATAGTTCGCGCAGTAGGCTTAAGAAAGATAAATAATAACTAGATCTGTGTGAGCGTGTTGCCCTATATCCTCTTTGCATTTCCTCTGGTTTTAGACACCTATGTCTTGCAACCCCCCTTTAGCTACTTTGGGTGAGACTGCATCTACTTTGTAGGTGTTTTTGAAAGGGCCAGTAGTTAGCGTTTGTTGGTGCTCTGTTAGAACTAAACACTGGGTCTGCCCCTGTGCCAACAATGAGCAAATGCAAATATAAACTATAACTTGATTTTTGGCTATAACTATGTATAGTTTATTTATAGGTTCTATTGATGTTTGGATTTTGTAGATAATAGTGGGTAAGCATAATTTTGCATTCTTGCTGTGATAAGGCCTTAAAAAAACTAGAATAAGTAACATTTTTTTCCAATTTAATTCTCACAGAAAAAAATTCTTTGATCCCATAATATTCATCTTTGTCGATCCGATAATAGGGAGGTCTATTTGGTAGATTGGGCTATTGGTCATTTCAGGTGATTGGGGTGCTTCAGCTAATGCTTTGATGAAGATTTTTTTTAATTGCAACCTGTGGGAGTAATTGTGTTTTTTATACATTGTTTAATGCCTTGAAATATTATTTTAAGTATTAAAATATTTGCAACAAATTATTCATTGAATGGTTTGTTGTTTCCCTCTATTTTTACCTCTATTATTTCACTTGTTTGTCATTACTCTGTTACCATCCAAGGATAAGCCTCATCCATATCATCTTGCTAGTTTGACCATGCTTTTGTCTTGGTGAAACAACCCTCTAACTCACCAACAAATTCAAAAGAATGACCATTCCAAAATTTCGGTGGCCTGGCTCTTCCCTTTAGCACTCAGGTGCAGACTTTAGGAGCAACAGTAACTATGAAGTTAATTAGACAACTCTATAGGCTCTTCAATCAAATAATAGAGAAAGTGAGTCATAGTTATACTTTCCAGGATGTGTTTTCATAAGAGAAGCATTGAAAAGCCATAGAGAAATCAATGGAGGGTTGTTGAAATAAAATTATTGTACTGTCAACTTGAAAGTAAGTATAACAATGAAGAACTTGAATTTTTAATTTTGTTGCTGATATCATAGCCCCATTTGAATTCAGCTAGCATATATCATTTTTTTTTCAAAATATTTGCAAAGAAGAATTTTGGTAATTTCATTAATAAAGTAAAAGTGCTCAAATAGAGGTAAGGTGATGGACAACCAATAGTATGCTTTGTTCTCGAGTGAAGGAATCGAGGAAGCAAGAGGGAAATAAGAGATTGTTCACTTAGTAAGGTTGAGATGAGAATGAAACTTCTTGGGAGGGACCCCAACTCCCGCATCGTGAATTAGTGTTTCTATGTTCTATCTACATTACGAGTGGAATTGAATGTCAGTTTGAAACAATGTGTGAAATTCATTTATGTTTCCATAGAAGCCTCATCTGATGGACACAATGAATTGGCACATAATTGTTCCATGCTTAATATTTGATCAAATTACTTGAGTCAATAAAATATTTAAGAATTACGAGACTATCGAACCATGCAAATGAGAAGAGGTGTTAAATCCAACAAAGAAGCCCCAACCAAGATTCCAAGGCAAGTTTTTAATAGTAAATCTATAAGAAAAATAGTGGGTAATATATATTTATCCATAGGCATTGGATTATGTTCTTTGCACCAAAGCATTGAACATACTTTTCATAAATATAGGTAGAGGAGTTACAAATAAAAAACATGCATACAATTATGTGTTGTTCATCTAGTGCAACAACATGAAGAAGGCATCGACAAGCTCTTGAACATGCATACAAAACTGATTATCATGATTTTTTAGGAACTCCTTGTAGTATTATCCTCTGAAGGTCAATGTTGGCTCGAGAAATTTAAAAATCTTGTGAAATACTGAGGTGACAAAGAAACAAGAGACTGGTCCCACAATTGGATAATTTTTTGGCTTGAAATATATCTCTCGGTGCACCAAGCGACCATCCTTACAATCAAAGACTTCAGGGACACAACCTGCACGAACAATTCTAGAGGTCCAAATTACTTCCTTCTGGGCAGAAGGGGATGAGTAGTAAGAATATGCCTTGGACCATTGGAAGTTCTGGTCATCATGCCCAAAGGTGTTTACTATATCTCCATAGAACTGCTATCGAGCTGCTGCCATAAGTTGATGATAATGTAGAGCTTACATTAAAAGGAAAGACATGTCTTATATATTCTTTAAGATCATAGAAAAATCACTAAGATCTTGAATCTATCATCCAACCATAATTCAAAAACTGGGCCCATGAGAACCTTGAACTACAATATGGAAGCACATGAACAAAAGTATGCCAAACACAAGATAGGAAAAAATCAGTGGTGATTGGGCATTGTATCCAATCTATAACCAAATCCCCAAATGGGAACCAAGTAATTTTCTGATTACTATATTACGATGAACCAAGATCACTATGAAAATTTTCTTCTAATAGTACTATGAACCAAGATCATGTTGACCTGACAATGTTCTAACATTACTAGTTCTGGAAAAGAGTGTCAACATTTAACTTAATGGAGTTTGAACAATGCCAAATTTGTAATATTATTGAAAATGCCTGATGGTTTCATTAAGAGGAGCAAGCCATTTTGACGGCTCAAAGGATGGACCTGATTTATTCACAATTGGGTACTTTGTATGAGGTCTTTCCTCATGCTTCTCATTCATGGACTCAACAATCTTATGTTCTTCCAGTTCACTTTGTCATGGCACTACAAAACTCTATTCATATATTGATTGGGTAGCATGGACATATACATATCAGATTGTTTCGTTTCTTGTCAACACATGATATGATTTTTTTTTTTGGTTTAGATGATATGTAGTATGAAATTGTCCTCATTTAATGTAAATTTGCTATGGACATGAAAGTCACGTAACATGTAGACAATGTTTTCCTTTTTCTGTAGGTATATTTCATATGGAAATTCTGCCAACCCAGGAAGCACATCTTGTAATATAGGTTGCCTAATTGTACAATGTACAATTGTGTTGTTGAGGGTTTGGATGGCAGTGTTGAGGAAATGTCTATATATGCAAGGGAATTTTTTACTGCATCGTAGACAATCAATTGTGCCATCACTTATGAAAGCAGAGATAGAAGCAGGAGAGCTGCATTTGGCACATAGAGGCTCAAAGGGGGTCGAGTATGCATTTGTTGCAACCAAAACACCCTCAACCTGTGCACGTGAGCATAGTAGTTAATATATTGAACAATATAATATATATTTGTACAATGAAAAAGATGCACAAAATTGTTTAAGACAATTTTTATGTGCAAAGTGTGGATGGAGTTGTATATGTATAGGTACAACAATTGCCGAGCTAGTTAGTTTCTTGAGATCCTGTACTATGTCTGTTTGCAATTCAGTTACAAATGTTGCTTGGGTTGTGTCAAAGATCCTTTCTTTAACATCTCTTTTCTTTGTTATATTTTTGAAGAGCATAATTGGAAATTTCCCTTTATGAAATTGATGTTACATTGAGGAAAATAAATTTGAATAGGTGTCGAACAATTGTAGCTGCAATGTGGAACAGTGTAATAGTTGTGTAAGATAACTAAGATATATGAGCATGTGAAATTTAAGGACAAAACTGGGTATGGAGAACAGTACCATTTCCTTGTCGTTGTTTGAGTCTCCATATTTTATATGGAGAATGTGTTGTGAGCCAAATTTTCTCGCGAGTGTGAAAAATGCACCAATGGTTCCAATAGGGTAAATGTTGTTGCTCTCTGCAAGTTGGCTAATTGTTGTGTCCAGTACGAAATGATATTCTGAATAAACCGTGGGAAATTTTTCCACAATACTTGTTTCATTGAGCGATATAATACGATCACAATCACCACAGTCATATATTGTTTTTGGTGATATGATTAAATTTGTAATGGATATCCCATTACTTGGAAAGATCTTTTCTGCATGTTTCTGGACAAGTTGTGTAGGGATAGTCAGTGTGATTGTAATCATGGCTTCGTTGTCTGTCATGTCAGCACACATAATGCATCTAGTTTTGTTTTCCTTGTCTAAGTAGGTGCTATACACGACCATTATGTCCCCGACAAACACTTGTCCAATTCAATGGCTATTCAAGAATTCTATCGATAGTATATTGGTTGTTATAAGTTTAGACCTGGTGACATTTTTTGAACAAAAAACGTAATGTGAATGGAAGTTTGTATCATTTTTTTGTTTGCATAAATGTACAAGTAGATGCACAATTTGGATGAAGTATGTAGGTCATAGTTTTGTAACCATACCTCTTAATCTGCATAGCTTGCACTATATTGGGCGTTTCACTTATGCTCGTCGATACTTCTTGTGAACTGAAAAGCATGAGTTGTAGATGACATCAACATATTTATCATGGCATCGATGAATAAATAACTTAGTATATCTATTTGCTAAAAATAGCAAGAGCATAATGTATGAATCTTTACCTTTGGACTTGTCATTCTATTGATGTTTGCGATGACTGACTACTCATGCCCATGTCACTCGTCCAACTTTTTCTGATGCAAACGTGTGTACATTGAATATGAAAACGACTAAACATGCATATGGATTGTATATTGTTCATAATTTTTCTAGATGTCACATACAGGATCGAAGGGGATCGAGTATGAAATAGGGTGTCAAGGGATACTTAGGAGACGTGAGGGCCCGACGGTCAAATTGTATGTCTTGAAATTTTGAGTGAAAAATGTGTAACACGGAATAGGGCATGATGGGGGAGTCTGGTGGTCAATCTGTATATCATGGAACTCCGAGTGCTATTTGTAGGTCATGGCACAATAGAAGTGCAATCTTGAGACCACCATCCCAGGAGTCTGGTTGTCAATTTGTATATCGCGGAACTCCGGGTGATGTTTATAGGACACGGAAGAATAACAACGCAATTTTGAGCCCACCATCCCAAGAACCCGCGATCGAAAAAGTGGCTAAGTATGGAATGAGGAAGTGATCGGTCAGACTCGTGATATAAAAGCATGAGTGGAAATGTGAATGCATGATCTCGCCAACCCACACACCTAGAAATTTTCAGAAAAATGACTAAGTAAATTAACCAGAAAGGGAAAGTAGAGGGGAAAAAGAAAGGGGAATTCGATTAAATATAGAAGAGGGAAAAAAAAGGGATAAAAGAGAGTAGGAAAATAGAAAAGGGGAGGGAAATTTTCAGAAGCAGGAAGTCTCAACAAAGCCCCATTGTTCCCAAATCAGCATTTTATAGTCCAATATTTTATCCACATACTCGTTTTGTGTGTTTGATTTACTATCACTATTGGTATACCTTTTCGAAGATTGTATTTTAGCTTCCTCTTCTGTGGCATATAAGACTTCATCCTCTTGTCCAATTAGTCTATTTCTTTCAATGTAGCAATTCAGAAAATACAATGGACATGAAGGTAAGTTGGTATGTACAAAGACATGTAAAAAAATAAATACAGTTCTATTTATTTCAATGTAGCAGTACATAAAATAAAGTTGACATGAAGATAAGTTATTATGTAGGAAGATATGTAGTATCTACATATAATAAATTAGGTGCAAAGAAGAAGAATAAATATACAGACAATAAATGAAATACAAAACATTAGAATATGAAATAAGGGTAGAAGCATGCACCTTTGTATGTCTTCTTCTACATTTGTGGTTAAGAGTCCTTTGTATTGTCTAGTTATTCTGTTTGTTTCAATGTGGGAACACACAAAATACAATGACTATTATAACCCTAAATTGCACTATCCCTGCTTACCTGGCATCAGGCCTACTCATGCCTCTTCCTAGCCAAAGCCATGCTGAGAAATTCCTCAAAAAACCACTTAAAACAAGCAACCCGCACCCTAACTGCTCACTGGGCGCGAGAATCCGCTTGCTGTCCTTCTACTGCACGTGGGTATCCGCAGGCTAACCCAAAACAGCCCGTGGGTATCCAACAAAGCAAAAAATCAGGAAAGTTTCCGCTGGGACACGAGGATTTTTGTCAGTTAACTGGAACGCCGAGCCATGCATGGCCGAGAGTTTGCCAAGAACCCTAGCTCCTTCTAGCCTATAAAAGGAGGGGTAGGGGTACTATTCAGGAGAAAACATTATTGCAAAGAAACTCTG
>CBVK0103183773.1:0-10008 GCA_900067695.1 Picea abies | reverse complement strand
TTTTGAGCATAGTTACAATTGTTGGAGAGCTCTCAAAAAGAAAAATTGAAATATGAAGTTAGAATTGAAACTTAGAAGGGATAAAGAGACATGGTTTTAAGAAAAGAAAATGAGGAATTGGTACATCTACCAACCTAAGAGAGATCAGGGGTTGAGTGTGTTATAGATTTGCATTTATAATTCCTCCAAAAGTGCTTCAAAATTGATCACAAGGTTGAAAATATGACTCCAAGATTTGAACTTTTTTATCATTTCAAAACTCCTCGGGTGGTATGAAGAAATCCTTGGAAAACTCCAAGTAGGCCTGGAATCTCAAATTCCCCCTACTTGTAAAGTGAAAAATTGATGACGGTTATTTTATTTGCATGCTTGTCACTTTACGTTTTAGGCAAAACCATAAGTGTCAAATTATTTTGTATGTTATATGCAAATTTCATTGTCATAATTTTTTAGTATTTTTTGAATTTTGACTATACAATTTTCTTTAATAAAATAATAAAAAAAAAAACTCAAGTAAAACATTCATAATCCAGGTTGTAACTTAATTTATATTATCAAAAAAATATTGTGGAATATTAACTTAATTTATATTATCAAAACAATGTTGTGGAATATTACATAGTACATAGCTTCAAAATCTAGTTTTAAAGAGTTATCAATCAACTCAGAAAAATTCAAAATTGAAGATATGGCTAACTATGGCATTTGAAGCTCAAACATCATGGAACAACAAGAAACCTTTCACATCTGAAGCTCAATCAACATGGAACAACAAGCAACCCTTGACATATGAATCTCAAACAATATGGAACAACAAGCAACCCTTCAAATAGAACCGTGAAATGAATAACTGTAACAAAATGATCAATAATTAGATTTCTTTCTTTAAAAATTTAAATGATAGAACTCTAAACCATAAAAACAATAATCTTAGTTTTATTAGTCAAAGTGTTCTTGTATTTACCTAGTGAAATCATATAAAAATGCCTATTATTTAAAGAACATAACACTTAAGCATCCATTTTTCAAAAAAATGGCCACCACTGTTACTTCAGCAAAACAATATTTTTAATTAGAAATAAATTATGAAAGATCACTTCATTGTTAACTAAAATTTACAAGTATTTATATACCCTGTGTATAATATGACAACATATACTACATCCATTAGCTCTCTACATTAAGTGATTAAAGATAATGAAAATATTAACCAACTAAATCTATTTTAATTGAATATGAAGTATTGTTACTTTTTTTTTTCACTTTGTTCCTCTTTTATATGAGAAGATATAATACAACCATGAACTCTATACATTAAATGATTAAATATAATAAAAATATTAACCAAATAAATAAAAGATAATGAAAAATTTAACCAACTAAATATATTTTAATGAATATGAAGCATTGTTACATCTTTTTTATCACTTTGTTTTTAAAAATGCCTACTATTTAAAGAATAAAACTTACCAATCCATTTAAAAAAAATGGTCACCGCTGTTGCAACTTTCGTGACCAATAACAAAGAATTCCACTTGAAACTAAAAATTTTCAAAACTTTATTTTCGTGCAAAAAAAATATTTTTAATTAGAAATTAATCACAAGAGACCAATTGGTTGTTAACTATAATTCACAATTATTTATGTGCCCTATATATAATTTGACAACATATACTACAACCATTAACTATGTACATTAACCAATTAAAGATAATAAAAATATTAACCAATTAAATGAAAGATAGTGAAAATATTAACCAATTAAATATATTGTAATTAAATATGAAGTACGGTTACCTATTTTTGTTCACTCTATTTATAAAAATACCTACTATAACATAAAACTTACCCATCCATTTTCGGTTACTTATTTTTGTTCTCTCTATTTATAAAAATACCTACTATAACATAAAACTTACCCATCCATTTTTCAAAAAAATGGTCACCACTGTTGCAAGTTAACCAACAACAAAGGATTCCACATGAAACTCAAAATTTTCAAGACTTTACTTTCCTGCAATTTTTTTATTATTTTTAATTGGAAATAAATTATGATAACATATACTACAACCATTAACTCTGTACATTAACCAATTAAAGATAATGAAAATATTAACCAATTAAATAAAATATAATGAAAACATTAACCAACTAAATATATTATAATTGAATATGAAGCATTGTTACCTATTTTTGTTCACTTTGTTTATAACTAGTTCGCTCTATTTAAAACATAAGTTCTCCAACTGCAAATTAGATATTAGACTTCATCAGAAATCAAACCTTCTCATGTTACACAATAAATATTTACAAATACTGACTTCAAAAGATAAAGAATAATAACTTACCAACTCTCAAAGATCAAGAAGTCTTCTTGACATTGTATCTCTCCATATCCCATATACTACATACCAATGCACATTAGATAATTCAGGGCCATTCAAAGATATTCTCATTATTGCATCTACTTTATATAATCCCAAAATTGATTTTCTAATATCCTTGATGATGTTTTGTTTATAAAATCCTCTTTCACAATCCATTGTACTTGGAGGAATAGTGAGTATAGCTTGTCATAGTTTCATCATATGAGGATAAGTTATGTGCCATTGTTTTGTGTTACAAAACACCTTCCATGCTACTTTCATTGAAAATCCATCACAAGATAGATTGAATATATAAACAAAAGGGTGCAACTCTCTTTTACAAGCATTAATATCAAATAATGGAACAAATTCAATATTCTTTGACATGGTATGCTACAAATTTTGAAATTTTTTTAAAAGCCAACGCTATAAAGTTTTCTCACATTTATGATGCTTTTCTTGATAATAACAAGGACTGAACAATTTGGCTGCATTAAGAAGATGGAGATCTAGAAATCTTTCATTCAAAGAGTTGATGAGAGACTCAATATAATCCTTTGTGATTTGTTGACAACTCTCTTGTGTTCCTTCAATGTGAGGTTTCAAAGTATGTTTCCTTACATCACTATAATCGATATCTACAATTGGGATAGATATTTATTCTAGATCATGTCTTCTATAACTACCCCTTCATCTTTACTTTCTATATATCCATATTGAGAATCACTTAAAAAATTTGAAACATAGGTTGTACCTTCTACAAATGTTTCTTTTCTGAAAAACCATCTATACAATGTACTTATAGTTACTTCAAGAGCCAACCCAATAGTTGTAATGTCGACATTATCTTCTTTAAAAGTATATTTCAACTTGGTCAATTCACCCAACACATCAACCAGGATATGAAAACAATACTGAATGGAGTAAATTTGTGTCTTATCATACCATATTGAATTTTTATTTTTTTTTCATTTTTCCACAAACTTAAAATTGTTGGCATAAGCTTCACAATCCTTATAAAAAATTATCCTCTACATAACCATCTCTCTGGGTGTATCTATAAAACATCAAGAACATCAATTTGCATGACTTTAAGAAAATCATTCTATTCATTTATTCTCTCTCGTGAGTTTTGAACCCATTAATACTCCTTATTTGCAATGTTTTCAACATATAATAACTCTGGTACTTTCTTAGAAGCTTGCATCTACTGCTGCTAAAGATTCATGATGAGATACACAATGAAATGTAATAAGATATTGAGTGTCTTTTTTAAAAATGAGATGAATCCATTTTCATGTCCAATCATTGCTGAAGCTCCATCTGTAGAGAAACAACTATCAATTTTTTATTCTGAAGGCCTCTAACATTTAATAATTCACTAACACTATCATATATTGTTTTTCCTTTTCCATCCATTACATCCTTAAGCTTCATAAACTCTGGAATAGATGTTCCAAAACCCTTTGAATATAAATAGGTTGCATAAACAACAAGGTGTTTCTCTAAGGTGTGATCGGTGCTTTCATCAAACATTAATAAAAACAAAGGACTTTCCAACATTTTTTTTATCTGAATCTGCTCAAGATGATTGGATATGCAATATATGAAATCATTTGTAGACTTACTATTTGTGTATGAAGAGTACTCTTGAGACTTTTTCATGTGTGGTGTTTTTGTATCCATGAGAAATTTGAAAAGTTTTTCATACTTTGATAAAGATAAATCTTCTTGACAAAAAAAGTTTGATATTTTCATTGTGATAATCAATCTTTCTCTATTTTCATCTTCTATCTCTCTAATATGATTGGGTATTGACTTCACCTTTCTCTGTAAAGAACTAATCCATCTTGGTTTTGTATATTTATGTACTAGTAATTTTTCATGAGTAACAAGAGCTTCATGTTGTAATGTGGTACAACCATTCCCTGAACCCCCTGGTCCATTCATCCTATACTTCTCACAATAGCTACATTTCATATTGATTGTATCACCATGCCTTGCATAATTCAACCAATCAAACTTATCTAACCATTCTATACAAAAATTTATTTTTGTGCGCACTTCAATCTTCTTTTGATCATTAGCCTCTTCTTCAACTTCATTTGTTTCTTTATCTAGATCGCCATTAGAAAAGCTTCCAAACATTTCATGCAATTGTTGTTCCAATTGAGTATTATGGGTTTCTTAACATGTTTATGGATTGTTTAGACTATTGGACTTTTGTGTATTTCTCTAAAAGAGCTTTCCAACGGGCTATCACGCACCTAAAATGGAGGTCGTATGCAAAAGTTACGACACTGAGAAGTTGATGTACCACTTACCCATCGGGGCCCACATAAATTTTGGCGTTTCATCTCCTAGGGTTGAAACAACTATCAATTTTTTATTCTGAAGGCCTCTAACATTTAATAATTCCATAACACTATCATATATTGTTTTTCCTTTTCCATCCATTACATCCTTAAGCTTCATAAACTCTGGAATAGATGTTCCAAAACCCTTTGAATATAAATATGTTGCATAAACAACAAGGTGTTTCTCTAAGGTGTGATTGGTGCTTTCATCAAACATTAATAAAAAGAAAGGACTTTCCAACATTTTTTTTATCTGAATCTGCTCAAGATGATTTGATATGCAATATATAAAATCATTTGTAGACTTACGATTTGTGTATGAAGAGTACACTTGAGACTTTTTCATGTGTGGTGTTTTTGTATCCATGATAAATTTGAAAAGTTTTTCATACTTTGATAAAGATAAATCTTCTTGACAAACAAAGTTTGATATTTTCATTGTGATAATCAATCTTTCTTTATTTTCATATTCTATCTCTCTAATATGATTGGGTATTGGCTTCACCTTTCTCTGTAAATAACTAATCCATCTTGGTTTTGTATATTTATGTACTAGTAATTTTTCATGAGTAACAAGAGCATCATGTTGTAATGTGGTAGAACCATTCCTTGAACCCCCTGGTCCATTCATCCTATACTTCTCACAATAGCTACATTTCATAGTGATTGTATCACCATGCCTTGCATAATTCAACCAATCAAACTTATCTAACCATTCCATATGAAAATTTATTTTTGTGTGCACTTCAATCTTCTTTTGATCATTAGCCTCTTCTTCAACTTCATTTGTTTCTTTATCTAGATCACCATTAGAAAAGCTTCCAAACATTTCATGTAATTGTTGTTCCAATTGAGTATTATGGGTTTCTTCACATGTTTATGGATTGTTTAGACTATTGGAATTTTGTGTAGTTCTCTAAAAGAGCTTTCCAACAGGCTATCATGCACCTAAAACAGAGGTCGTATGCAAAAGTTACGACCCTGAGAAGTTGATGTACCACTTACCCATCGGGGCCCACATAACTTTTGGTATTTCATCTACTAGGGTTAGGTTTTTGGATGTCTAGGGTTTTTTCATTCATGAGTAATGTTAAAAATTCCTATGGAACCTCAGTGTAATCATTTTTCTCAAACATATGCGCGTAGCAGCCACATCTCTTCTCAAAGATAGCTACCACCATTCGAGCAAGTTGTTTTAGTTCTGCAGTTTTACAATTTCAACCTATTTTATTTATTCAATATAAGTTATTCTTTAGTCGATATTATTTTTTGTTCTTCGTATCTCTGTGTTATTGTATTCAGTCTATTATTCCTTTTGTTTCTCTCATAAATATAGATCAGAAGAGATACATAGAGCCAACAAGAGGGAACACCATTAAGAATTTATATAACATGACTGCACAGAAGGAGGATTATGTTAACCCAATAATGGATGGTGTGCTAAGTTGGAAAATTATCAATTCATGTGCATCATATTCTGAAGAAGGTCTAGAGCATTGGCAATAGAGAATGCATGAAGTGTCAACTAGATGATGTGCACACATCACTCAATCCTTGCGATGGATTGGAAGAGAGCCATGTGATCTAGCCAAGTACAATGGATTAAATGATATAAGTATGTTTGTAAAATAATTTGAGTTGCAGTTACCCAAAATAAAAAGGTTGTTAGCACTAGATGTTGTCCTAAAAGAGACTTCAGCTAGATGGTGGGTTGCACACATAGAGGGAATGAAATACTAATGAAAATAAGGTTTGGTACTGAGAAAGAAAATATTGTACAAAATTTCACAGAAGAGAGTGATCTAGTGGATCATGTTGAACACTGTAGTGCTTTATGGAGTTTAGTACCGGAAACATAGTGGATGCACATATTTATACACACACTAGACACAATTATGAAGAACTCATATTTGGAATTGGAAATGTGCAAGGAGACAAAAAGATAGGAAGAACTAGTCCAGAGGTTCAAAATCACATTTACATTTTAACATGAATCCCCATCAACAATTGTAGTTTTATAGGCTATTTGAATGAAGATATTCTCAGAAAATGGACAATGAAGGTAGTACCAGTATGTAGTGCACACCGAGCCAAGATGACTGTCCATGGGCTATTGGTGATCAAAATCTAGACCAGGGGGCAAAATTTTGCTCAAATTTCAAAGTGCGCGGAATCCGACGAAACCTATGCCATTGCGTCCGTCTCGTCTTCCTAATTCCAACGGTATATTTACTTTCTCAAACGAATGTCCATGGGCTATTGGAGTGCTATTATGTAGCTAAGGAAGAGCGGGACAAAGAGGATCCCAGAAATATACAAGTACGTGAGATAGAAGAAGACCGAGAAGTAGAAGGGCCGGAGCTTGAATCCACTGCATATACACAGTCTATAAAGACATGAAAGGTAAACATTTGGATGACAGAGAATCCCAAGTTTGCGCAGATAGGAGATTATTGGAGTGATGAGAGAATTGATAATATTGCAGACTTACTGCGAGAATATGAGGACCTATTCCCAAAGACATTTTCAGAGATGAAGGGAATTGCATGAGACTTAGGAGATATGAAGATTCCACTAAAATCAGGAGCTAAGTCAGTGCTCTAGAGGCCTTATAGGTTAAATCTGAGGTACAAGGAGAAGGAAAAGTTGAAATAGACAAAATGTTGGACATAGGTATTATTGAACTCGTAGAGGAATCCAAATGGATTATTCCAATGGTGATGCAGGACAAGAAGACAAGAGGAATCAGGATCTACATGGATCTAAGGAAGTTGAATGACACATGCATACATGACCCATTCCCAACTCCATTCATGGATGAGGTACTAGAGAATGTAGGAGGCCAGGAAACTTATTCTTTCACAGATGGATTCTTGGGATACCATCAAATCAGAATTGCGCAAGAGGATCGACACAAGACCACTTTTACGATGGAGTGGGGGAGTTATCAATATACAATTATGCCATTCATATTGAAGAATTCCCCTGTGGTGTTTTCCAGAGTAGTGGTTGCAACACTCAAGGAGTCCATCCATAAGTTCCTAGAAGTCTACTTGGATGATTGAACGGAATTCAACCTACTGAAAAATGATATAGAAGTCCTTAGGCTCATTTTGGATCGGTGCAGATAGTGTCAAATTTCGCTGAACTTAAAAAGTGTATATTTTGTGCACCATTTAGAATGTTTTTGGGCATGTAGTGTGAAAACAAGGACTATTAGTATATCTAGCTAAGATCATAGTAATTCTGGAGTTAGAACCTCCTACATCAGTCAGACAGTTGAGGGAAACATTGGGTCATACAAATTATTACAAGAAATTCATCAAAGGATATGCATAGATCACAACACCAATTGAAAAGTTATTAAAGAAGGAAGCAAAGTTTCAATGGAATGAGGACTGTCAGAAGGGGTTTGAAACCTTGAAATGAAAACTGGTAACTACACCGATTTTGTTTTTTCCAAATTGGAACAAAGAGTTCCATGTACATGTAGATGCATTGTCCATAGCATTGGGCATAGTACTATCCCAACAATGGGAGGGAGACATAGATCAACCAATTACTTTTGCAAGTAGGAAGTTTTATATAACAGAGAAAAACTATGCAACCACATAATGAGAAGGATTGAAAATGGTCTATGCACTACAGAAATTCGGGAATTATCTATTGGGGTCTCACTTTAAGATGTATATATACAATTCTACATTAAAATACTTAGTCAAAAATCTAGTGTTGGGGGGGAGAATATACAAGTGGCTATTATTATTTTAGAAATATGACTTTGAGGTTGTAGTGAAACTAGGGAAGATGAATATAGGACTAGATCATATATCTCACATATTGTTAGAAGAATATGCAGGAAATTTAGATGGAAACTTCCTAGATGCACAACTATTTGCAGTAAAGAAGGTGGATGATTACTTCTCGGACATTGTGAAGTTTCTAAGTATATGTTAACTCCCAAAATAGCACCATTATTTTTCTAACTTGTCACAAAGGTTCGTTTAGAGTTTTTTAATTGCGAATGGAAAAATGACACTGATTTCTTAAGTTACCAAGCATCCTTAGCCTACAACCCTAAGGAGTTCCTTGGAGTGATAACAGTATAGGTATGGATCCTTTTGATGTGATAATAGTGCAGAAGAAACAACTAGTAGTGAGAGCCATAGACTATCAGTTGATTGCAGAAAAGGTATACAAGTTGGGTGTAGATGGAATACTGAGGTGTTGTGTGTTGTAAAACGAGAGACCAGTGATACTGGAAGAAACACATGATGGGATTGTAGGAGGACATTATGCAGGGAGAGAAAATACAAAAAAGGTTTTGTGTGCAGGGATTTGGTGGCCTACACTTCACATAGATGCGAAGGAGTGCTATAAGTCATGCGGAAAGCCATCTAGGAGGGACAAAATGCCTTTGAATTTGTTATCACATGAACTTGTCAAAGTCCTATGGGTTTGTGGTTTCTACCTAAGTCTGTAGTTTTTCCCTATCTCTATCATTTTCGCAGGCCAAGTCTTGAATTTTTTCCCCCTTTGGTTGAGAAAATCGTTTTTTGTTTTCCCTTGTTCATTTGTACACCCTGGTCTCCCCGTTTTCTCTGCTCACAGCCAGTCATCCAAATACTTGATATTGCAATCCGTATCCATGAACACAAAGCACAACTTTCTTAAGACAATTTGTTTCGAGATTGAAGCATACACAAAAGACAGTTTTAGCCTTTCAGCAACAAAGATTCCTGGAGCAGTTCAGATCAGTGGCTCACTGACATTCAGAACCTTAAAGTTGTGTGAGGTATAGCATCGGGGAAAACCCCAAAATAAGCATGAGTTGTTGATCTTGAGGGCAACAGGTGGAAAACAATCCAAGCGTTCGGGGAAATGAGCTTTGGGAGTTTCGAAGTGAGAAGTGCATAAAACTTTTGAAAAGTTGAAGCCCAAACTCCCAAAGAAAGCATGGACCATTGATCTCAAAATAAACAGGGAACCATTGATCTTAGCGGCAGTGCCTCCCAAAGCCCCGAAGTGCTAAAAGTCATGAAGTTGATCTCAGTCGTCCCAATCCAGAATGCCAGGCATCATCAAATATGTCACTCTAGGAGTTTTGAAACAAAAAGCATGCCAAGCGCCCACAATCCTGAAGTGCCCAAAGTGTCGAAGTGCTTGAAGCCCTGAAGTGGTCAAAGGCCCAAAGTGAATCTGAGTCATTGATCAACAAGAGCCATGTATCATTAGATCCATAGCTCTGGGTAAAAGCACATGGAAGAGGATGAGGTTTGAGATTT
>CBVK0103183753.1:1661-31876 GCA_900067695.1 Picea abies | reverse complement strand
CAGTCGAGTTGTCGTAGCTGCATTGTGATGTAGGTTTGATCATTGTGATGTTGTGACTCTGTTGTTTGGACATATTTCAGTGTCTAAAGCTTGTGCTCAAGAGTGATCTTGAGTCTGATTTTTTCTTCTCTAAACTGCTTGAAAGCCTGATGCTCATAACAGTGTTGTTCACCTTTCTCACTAAGTCTTCCCTCTGCTCACACTTAAACTCAATTCACTGACTGAAGTTAATGTGGCCCTCACTTCCCTGTGCATTTATTGTCCAGTTTCATGTTAAACAACATGCATATATTGAGTTTTGTCCATTGACCTCCACTCATATAAAACCAACATCCACCAAAAATTCTGATGGGTACTATGCTTATCCTCTCACAATCTGAGGGTGACTCTCAGTGATAACAGATGGGTCCTCTTGGCATATCTTCTCCATCCATATCCTTGATTAGAAATGCATTTCTTTCTCTGTAAGAATGTATTATGAATGGTCCTTTCCATAAATTGTCAAATTTTCCATGTTTTCCCTTTTCTTCGTTCCTTGTATCCCACTTCAGTACTTTATCTCCTAACTGGAAATCATCAACCTTGGTCCTTCTTTCATAGATTCTCTTTATATTCTCTTGAATCACCTAAGTCTGGTTATAAACTTGTTCTCTGGATTGTTGCAGTTGTATAGTTTGATTGATTCTTCTTTGGATATCATTCAGTTCAACTTGTACTTCATGTAACAACTTCATGACAGGAACACCCAAAGAAGTAGGAAAGATTGGTTAAGGTGACAAGTGTCAGGAACAAGCATTGAAAACACTCTCAAAAGGTTCCAAGCATCAAAACCACCCATGTATTTATGCTACTTAATTGCACACAGACACACAGGCGGGATCTACCTAAATTCTGGAACAAAACAAATTGTGCAGATTTATTTTACTAGTTTTGAGTCACTAACTTGAAACTTGGATTATGAACAATTCAGAAGGTATGTTTGAAAAATGGAGGAAATTTTTGTTCATAAAATTCCAAATAACAAAAAACTCTCTCATTTTTTCAAAATGTGGTATGGTTTGATAGATATCAGACATAGAAGTGGCGCTACCAATTGTTTTACAACGATGCTACCTAATTTCCTATAGCGGTCACGGTTTTGATATTCGCCTTGTTGGGAGGTTGCCACCTGTCAAGGAGGATCTGAATGGATTCTAAAGGATTAGTTAGATGTCAAGGGACACATGCACCTCATATTTATCTCCATCAAAGGCCTCATGCATCGTCAACTGGTTGAGCAAAGCTCCCTATTTTGTAATGTTTTGATGCCAGAGTTGTTCTCTAGTTATGTATCAAATTTGAGACTTTCACTTTAACAGAAGTCAAATTCTTTCATTTCTTTGTAAAAACTATGCTAAAACACTCGGGCATGCAGGATCTAGTCGAGGGTCGTAGTTTTATTGTAATGTAGGTTTGATTACAGTATTGTTGTGACCGGTTTTAGTAAGCTTCTTTGTTGTCTTATTCCCTCTTACATTGAAAGGTTCGGACATGGAGGATCCAGTCGAGTTGTCATAGTTTCATTGTGATGTAGGTTTGATCATTATGTTGTTGTGATTGTGTTCCTGTGACATATTTAAGTGTCTGAAGCTTGAGTTCAAGAGTTCTCTTGAGCCTGAGTTTTTCTTCACCAAGCTGCTTGAAATCTTGATGCCCATGGTAGACTTGTCCACTTTCTTACTAAGTCTTCCTTCTGCTCACCCTTAAACTCAATTCACTAACTGAAGTTAATGAGGCCCTCACTTCCTTGTGCATTGCCTGCCCAATTTCTGTGTTAGAATCATTCTTGTACTGAGTTTTTTCCATTTGACCTCCGCTCATAAAACCAACATCCACCAAACATTCTGATGGGTATTGGGCTTATCCTCTCACAATCTGAGGGTGACTCTCAGTGCTAACAAGAGGCAACATAGTGGGATCCTTTGCTAAGATACTGGCCATATTTCTTAGCATGGAGCATTCTACCTCCTAACATCAATTTGTTGCTTGTGTTGAACCATAATATTCATGATCATTGCATTCTAATAGGTACATTAATGTTTATTTTTATGGACTTTAGTGGTCACTGAAAAGAGTGAGGTTCCGTTGCTTTGGATGGATTCCTTGTGCCTTCTGAGTACCTTAAGAAATTCTCGAGCTTCTTGATAATCTATGGATGAAGAATAAAATTCACACAAAGAAATACCAGGTTGTCAGTCCCAATCAAAGGCATGGGTTTGTCTATTGGACAAGCACTGCCACCCAAAGAAAGTTGGCTAGAGCAGGGGTAAGAAACAAAAATTCTAGAGTTGATCCGAATTTTAGGGGGTATATGGTCTAAATTCAGATGCAAAATTCATAAAGCTATAAAGCTAATATATTTTCCACGTGGATCAAAGAGATGCCCATCTCCTCATTAATTAATTGGGCTAACAGGTTGCCCATATGTGTCAAAGAGAGTCTCACCTCTCCATTATTGTATTGAGTTTTATTTTCCACTACTTAATTAGCTAGGTAGTTAGATCTATTATTATAATAATGGAGACTAATTTAATGAGCTCTTTCCATTATTGTATTGGGTTTTATTTTCCACTACTTATTTATTTGGGTAGTTAGATCTATTATACCAATAATAGAGACTCATTTAATGAGCTCCTTTTAACTTTGTCAAATGGACCATTTTGTAATGCTATATAAAGGCCTAGCAAGCCTTCTCATAATATGAAGTTACTCATTTTTGGCTTCTCTCATATTTTCTATTATTCATTGTGAGAGTAATTAGCTCTGAGTGATTTACTAGTAATTAGTTTTAGAGGCAAGGCTCCTCTTTGAGCCTCACCTCCCAAGTACTTCATTTACATGTTTTTTTTTGTCCATGCTTCTTTACATCCAATATTGGCACGTCTAAGCTCCTTCTCTCTTGATATTCAAGCCATCTAGATCTCAGCCCCCGAGATCCGGATCAAGAGTGAAAAAGAGTTCAACTCAATCCACCAAAAACCAATCGACAGTGGGACTAGAACATAATTTATCCTACGAAAGAAGACACCAGAACCTAGAGATCTATAATAACAATTGCCAAGAGGAAACCGTAATTGCATAATAACCAAGAAACCAAACACCAAACATATTTCCAAATACTAGAGAAAAGCGATGACAAAGCACTAAATGTCCATTGAAATTTTATTCACCAAGCAAAGGCTCCAATAAACAGACCAAAAGTAGAGGGAAATCTTTACCAAGAAGAATTTTCAACTCAAAGCAGTGCTCCATCGAGTTATGTTTCCCAAGCCATTTGTGCAGGACTCCATTACCCCACCTTTTCCCTGATAAAATACATTGGATGGTTCAAGATGTTAGTCGAGAGTTAATTTAGGCATGTGCAAAGTGCCAAGGTCCTTTTGTACCTCTATCCCTTGCTTGAAATAGAATGGTGGCAGTGCCATGACATATGTTGCATAGTAATTATGTAATGTGTCTCCATGACCATTAACATACAAGGATTAAAGTATGGCTTGGTAAAGCATGCCCCCATTTTTCGAAAGTACCCCTATGTTGAGGTTAGTTGCCTCATTATCTAGAGAGTTAGCTTGAGGGTTGTATTCTCTTAGAACTTGGAAGAAATCGACCTTTTGAAGTCTAAAGACCTCCTTTTGAATTCAAGCTATTAGGGATGCTAACTTACTATTTGAACGTCTCTTTTTTGAGATCATCAAGTTAATGATTATGCTTGAATCACCAATATAAATCAACGTCTTTGTTTTGGATTCATTTACTAAAAGAAGACCCTGAAGAACGACATTAACCTCAACTTGATTGTTTGTGGAATTCCCTACACCCCCAAGCAAAATTTGTCTCGAGATGAAGAATAATCCCACCCACTCCTGCCACCCATTTAGTATAAATGTTATGACTAATATTAAATTCATTGATTTCACCAATTCGAAACTATAATACTTATATTAATTATTTGTATCCAACTTTGGCTTGGTATTTGTATAACAAGTATATCGTTATGTAGAACTGAAACACAATTCATATTTCAATGAGAACACTGCCATTAAATACGATATAAATACATACATTTATAATACTTCTATTAATTATTTGTATTCAACATTAACTTAGTATTTGTTTAACAAATATATTGTTATGTACAACCGAAGCACAATTCATAGGCGTTGTCTAATTGTTCTACACTTTGTTTTTTTTCACTGGAATCCGACGACATGAATCTATGCGAAATCACGATTTTATGTTGTTTAAATTGCATTTTTGAATGCAGAAATGGATTCAGCGCGCTGAAAAACCCCTAGAACACTTGGATTAAATAGAATTAACTACTCAAATCTGCAGATCCAACAATTTCTCGCCGGATTTCGAGTAAATATGGCTGAAAAATATCACCAATAAAGAGCCAAAACATAGAATGTTTAAACTACAACCAAATCATATTTCAATGAGAACACTGTCATTAAATGCGATATAAATACACAATAACATGAAAGAGATACTTGAACTTTTACCTATTCCATGCAAAAATAAAGACCTCAACAATCAATCACATGATAATCCATAATCATATAATCACATGTGAAGATAAAAACAAATGCAAAGGTATATCCATGTTTGAATGACGAGCAATAACCAACCTACTACGTGACATTCAATGCTACGACGGTTGGTATATACACTGTCAAATAATCTTGGTATATACACCGAGATATATCAAACAATGTATATACTATTAAATTTGGTAGCATTGATAGTCATTCTCCAATGAGAGGCCATATGGGCCACCCTGAGGCTAGCCAGGGAGATTTGGAGAATCAACCAATCTTTTGAGGTATTGACAAAAGCTAGGGGGAACGAACAACCTCTGTGAGTCAAACCAAAAGTCAGGACGAACGAGATGCTATGTGAGTCTAATACAAAAGTCAGGGGGAACGTACAACCTCTGTGAGCATAGACAGTCTAGTGCAAAATTCAAGGGGAACGTACAACCTTTGTGAGAATAGACAGACTAGTGAAAAAGTTAGGGGGAACGTACAACCTCTGTGAGCCTAGTCAAACCTTGTGAGCCATGAGCAAAATTCAAGGCATCTAGGAAAAGTTAGGTTGAATATAAAATTCCTATGAGCTAGAAACAAATGATATGCCTAATATTGCAAATGATATAAATGTATTGATCTAGTGCATTGGCACATGTAACATTATCCACCATGAAGAGAATTTCGAATTGGCTTGTAAAGAGTCAAGTTGTAACTGAAGTCTCAAGTCTAGTTCTATTTTAGAACTAAAGTGTAATGCTGAGTTGTAACTGAAATCTTAAGTCTAGTTCTATTTTAGAACTAAAGTGTAATGTTGAGTTGCAACTGAAATCTTAAGTCTAGTTCTATTTTAGAACTAAAGTGTAATGTTGAGTTGTAACTAAAGTCTTATGTCTAGTTCTATTTTAGAACTAAAGTGTAATGTTGAGTTGCAACTGAAGTCTTAAGTCTAGTTCTATTTTCGAACTAAAGTGTAATGTTGAGTTGTAACTGAAGTCTCAAGTCTAGTTCTATTTTCGAACTAAAGTATACCAGTCTCAAGTCTAGCTCTAAGTTCTAACTAAAGTATGAAGTTGAGTTATGATTAAAGCATGCAAACATGTTACTATTTTGAGCCTCTCCTCTTCCCCTCTTCGGCCTATATAAGCAGAAGTTGAACCCTCTCTTCAACACAGTTTTAATATGCAGGTTAAGGGTGAAGCAAATAGAGGAGAATATCAGTGATAAAGAGACAGCATACCAATTCATCATATCAATGTTGTATATCAACAATATAAGCAGCATATTAGAGGTGTATTTCAGCAAGGTCTTTTAGGTCTGTGTTAGGTCAGAGTCATCTTGGCAAGCTCTTTAAGAGCAAAATATTCATGGTGGATATTTGTAAGTGATCTTACACTATTAATGCAATAAAGGAATATCATTTGTTGGGGTTTTTCTCCCTGTACAGGGTTTCCCTAGGGTATATGTGTTGTTGATGTGCATGCTTACTTATATACATAGTTATTGCTATTCGATTATGATTTGGTATTGTTGAAGTGTATTAAGCTGGAATCAAAGTATTAAAGAAAATAAAAGAATTAATCCACATAAGAAATCAAGATCATAATTTAACATGTTATCAGAGCTTAGGGTGTGTTAAACGTGTTGAAGTGCAACAACAGGTACACACAGATCCAAGCTAGCTTGATTAAGTTTCCAATGTGAGGTCCATGGCATCCTCCATTTCAGTCAGGGCCAAGGATAGGCTCGAAGGAGCTACCAACTTCAATGTGTGGAAGCTTCGGATAACAAATATCTTGCAAGAGCATGATCTTGAGTAGTATGTGACCACAGTGGTGGAGAAACCCACGAATAATGCAGGAAGAGTGGCCTTCAGGAAGAGTCAATAAAAGGCCAAGCAAATCATTTTTGACTCAGTCAAAGACAGTATAATGCTTGCAATGACTTCGTTAATGACTGTCAAGGATGTTGGACAACTGAGAGGGGGGGTGAATCAGTTGTTATCGTGCTTAAACAATTATGGTTCTTTTAAACTCTTTGTAGAGACACTGAATGATGATCACAATAATGCAGGGAAATAAACAATGACACTTTCAGCATCATTCACATATATGAGAAACACAGAGACAGATATTTCTAGAGGAAACCCATGCAGGGTAAAAATCTCTTTTTCTTTATATGATAAGTAATAGTTACATTATTTACAGTATCATACATATGAGCACCAACTCATAATGAGGCTACAACCTCAGTTTTTCAAGCTGCAACTTGCTGAGAGAACCAGCTCTCTATTTTCTCTAGCACCCACTAGAAGGAAGCACCAACTCCCTGGTTTCTCTAGCACCAACTAGAAGGGAGCACCAACTCCTTGGTTTCTCTAGCACCAACTAGAAGGAAGCATCAACTCCCTGGTTTCTCTAGCACCAACTCCCTGTGTTCAAGCACCCACTTGAACCTTTGAGGACCCCAATCCTCCCTAGCTCCACCCAACCACCCTGAAATATAAATCTTTGCTACTGAAACTTATTACAGTGATATGATGTTCAACAATGGCTTACCAGACTCATCATTGTCCTGTTGCATTTCGTTGCTCTGTCTGCCTCATTGCCTTTCTCCACACATCACTTGCGTTGTCTTTTCTTCCGCTTTTTATGCTCTGTGCACCATGTCCATTCACTGCATAGTTCCTCTTCTGTGCTATTCAGCTGGTGCACTCTCCTCCTTCTTCACACATGAATCACCTTCACCAACAACAACCACAGGAAACTCCAATAGCGACAACAACCCCATCTCTTCTCTGTACCATGTATTTATAGCTTTTGTGCACCTTGGGCACGCAATGTTCACAATGCCTCTGCATGCCGACTCCGCACCGTTATCCTCCACCCCTCGAGTGCTCTGTCTGATCATCATCGTGACTCTTCAGCTTCTCTGGTGGTTCGCCCCGCGTGTCCAACATCACTGTATGTTATACTGAGATTCCTCAGCCTCTCTAGCAGTTTCAGACTCTTCGTCTTCTCTGTGACAGTCGAACTCACCTTCTCTATTTCAGTTACAGGCCTCAATGCTCATCAGCTATCAATTGCCTCCACGAACATCTTCATCCCTCTTAGAGACTCTTTGTCTTCTCTGTGACAGTCGAACTCACCTTCTCTGTTTTAGTTACAGGCCTCAATGCTCATCAGCTATCAATCACCTCCACGAACATCTTCATCCCTCTCAGAGACTCTTCACCTCCTTTGTTAGTCATCCCGAAGTGTCTTCGAGTCCTCTAGTAGAACCCATCAGTGGTTTTTGGCAGTTACACTGTATCATGCTATAGTTGCCCTCCGATCTTGTTCAAATTCATCTGCACCATTGGATATGCAGCGAACAAATCTGGATGGCCCGAATCTATGCTCCCAGATCTACGGTCGGGATTGGATTCTGGAGGCCCCTTGCCATTCTACCTTTAAGCGGAGGGGGGGGGTCTGGAATTGGGCACGCATCTCTCGAGCGACCAGGATTAGAGTGCCTAGATCAATGACGCTCAAGCGATTCTGGACCCTCCTTGCCTTTCTGCCTTTAATACAGAGGGGTCCGGAATGGTGGGGTATTGACGAACGACCCCACCCCTGACGTGTCACCTTTTGTATCGTTCTCCACCTGACCATGCGACAAGGCTCATTCCCTTTAGCCCCTCCTCGTCCTCCGACATCTGTCCATCTCCTGAGTGGTGTAAATCTGTTGTCATCACACGTGGATTGACACGTGTTGAATACTGCCATGTGTCACTCTGATTCGTGACTTACATGTGCCTGAAATGTTGAATCAGTCTGACACTTGTCATTACCTGGTTGTGCCACATGTTCCTAGCTGACGTGGTCTGCTGATGTGAGTCGGGTCGACGGTCTAGATCACATCTTAATCTGACGGTTCAGATTCAGTCGGGATTTCACACATCACGATATCGAGATTCCTAATGTCAATAATCTTTGACATGTCCAACTCTCGATCCCCGAAACTCTGACAAGGACTGGAATCAACGGTCCAGATTCAACCTTAATCTGACGGTTTAGATTACATCGCGATTTCACATATCGCAATATCGGGATTCCTGATGTCAATAATCTTTGACATGTCCAACTCTCGATCCCCGAAACTCCGACAAGGACTGGAATCAACGGTCCAGATTCAACCTTAATCTGATGGCTCAGATTAGATCGCGATTTCACATATCGCAATATCGAGATTCCTGATGTCAATAATTTTTGACATGTCCAACTCTCGATCCTCGAAACTCCGACAAGGACTGGAATCAACGGTCCAGATTTGATCTTGATTCAACAGCTGCGATTTAAGTCGCGATTTTGCATATTGTGAAATCGGTATTCCTGTTGCATTGTTTCTTTGAAATTTCCAACATGCGATCCTTGAAACTCCAACAGGGAGTCGGATCAATGGTCCACATAACCCCCTGAGATGGACGGTCCTCCTGCTTTCGGGATTTGTGAGCCCTCTACTCCTTGCACTTTTAAAGATCATGCAGGTTTTCCTCGATCCAAAGGTGGTCGAACCCTGCACTCAGATCTGACGCCTGAGATCTATCCTCCTCTTCAGCGCGCTCTTCTTGTCTTTATTAAGATTTGACGGCCCTCATGCTGTCGGGAATTTTGGATGGGATTCAACGATCAGAAATGCTTCTTGCGCCTTCGATCATTTTGTCAATGTTGTGTTGCCTTCAATCATTCAATCTTCCTGGACTTATATTCTCTTTGCCTGTTGATCATCCCTGTTCTACTCAAGCCATCATCACTATTGTACTTGCCAGCGTTGCCTTTGATCATTCGATCTTCCTGGACTTATCTTCTATTTGCCTGTTGATCATCGGTGTTGTACTCAAGCCATCATTACTGTTGTACTTGCCATCAATGACAAGCTTACACTGCCTGTAAAACATACCAGACATCCTCTGCACTATCTCTTCTTAACTTATCGGGCTTGCTCTGCAGTGTCTTCCTAAAATACTTCTGGTGCCCGTCTGTTACATTCTTCATGTACTCATGCCATCTTCATTGCTGTACTTTCCATCAATGACAAGCATATGCTACCTGTTAAACATTTCCAACAAAGGATTGTATGGATACCTTGGTGAATCTATATGAGAAACATGCTCCAAGTCAGAAGAGGACACTTAAGCACAAGCTTAAGTATTTGAAGATAGATAAAGGTGAATCGGTGGCATCTTTCTTTTCTAGGATAGCCCAGATCAGAGATCATCTTTTGGTCACAGGGGTGACAGTGGACAATGATGATTTAGTGCAGGCAATTTTTTACTGTCTTCCTTCTTCATGGGAGACATTCTTATCCATTGTAAGTGGGAGAGAGATTCAGCCCACGTTTGAGAGTTTATGGCATGATTGCCTCCAGGAGGAGAGTGCTATAGCGGGAAAACCCCCTACGAACTACACCAGGGTTCTAAAGTGCAAGCAGAGCTAACTCTCTAAATTCTCCTACTTTTAACAACCATCACGACATGACCCCACAATCATATATAAAAAACAAAGTATAGGGATCTGGTAGTCCTACCTTGAACTCCGTGTTCGGTGTCGATCCCTTTGTGCTTGGTTGTTTCTCGACTGCAAATCTCCTCCCAAGGCTAACCTGCATTCACCAAAAGACAAACAAGAAACTACAAGCATGCATTCTATATATGGATTAGTGGGTTAGATATCATAACAAAAAATGTAAACAAATCATAAATATTGAAGACATCATTTGGCGGGACGGAGAAAGTATTTCTTTATATTAATCTCACAAAAGTCGTTCACAATATGAGACCGACAACTGCTCCTCGAACTCAGTCCTGGGCTCCTCTTCACCATGCACCAATTGATTCCACGTATCCTTCTCCTCTTCAGTCCTCTCTAGGGAAATGGCAAGGGTTTGTAATGGAGGAAAAGGGAATTCTAGCTCAAACTCACAATGTGGCTGCAAAATATTGGGGAAAAGGGGGAATACTGAAATGGGTAGAGTTTCTTTTCTCTCGTGCTTCCTCCTGGAATGGGACCCCAACCCCTTCTTTTATAGGCCAAAAAAGATAGTAATTGTTGGGTGACTGGCTATGGGCGGTCAAATAGTTAGGTAATGTCCCAAAAGCTCGTACCCCTTTGCAATTTTTATTTTTCGCACATTTTTGTGAGTATACGTGGGTTGTAATGGTGCAACTAGCATGTGTACTTGGGAAGTAGTGGTGCAGGGCATGTACATCTTCAAAAATATTGTTTTTTAGAAGAGTTGTTCAATAATGGCTAGGCAAAAATAGCAAGTAAGATGGCCTGATGCCAGGTATGTATGTCTGGTGCAAATTAGGGTTATAAAAGATGCCCCCTAATGTGTGAGGTCAGAAGAGAATCTGATGGTTGAAATACATTACAAATATTCACCAACGTATGAAGCAAGTGAGCTCAGAGACCAGAGTTCGAGAGGTGCCATCTACAAAATAAGAATTTGTCTCACCGAGGTGGGCATACCCATGCTCGAAATGAAATAAAACAATGGTCGCCAATCAAATACACTGCAGATCCATGTCATATAACTACATAAAGTGTAGCCGCGAGAAATACACAACGGATCTACATCTTAAAAATAAAAAAGATACACATGTATAATATCCATCTTCAAGAAGCCAATGATGCCTGATGGTTGAAGATGAGGCCTTCAGAGCTCGAGCAACAACTTCAAGATATTCAAAACTCAGGTAGGAGTGTAATATGAGTGTACAACTTCACTACCCAGAGGTCTTCGATGGCTCGTCGGGATCAGGCAAGAGGATCTCAGTGATCGGGCAGAGAACTTCATTGATTTCGAACAAGAACTTGATTGGACTTTCAGGATGGTCGAGCATGATCACACGAGACAAGCTGTAGAAGGGTCGACTCATACTTAGTAAAACTTCCCTTGGACAAAAGCATGACAAATGATGAGACTTAGGCAACATGGCATTGACATAAGTTGACGATGCAGAAGGCAACACAAACTCTCCATATGTTTGGAAGGATAATCAAACGAAGGAGGACACAACTCTATGTAGCGAGAACAGCTTCCTAAGGTCATATTAAATCCCAGAGCTTGACGAACAAACGAAAGGATGTGCTTTGTCCAAGGGTGACTCATTGTGATGCCAACAAAAAGAAAATATTTTTCCCTCCCTCTTTTTGGGGTATATTTGATTTTTTTTGTCTTTTTCAATAATTTTGGAAAGCTTGAAAAAGAATAAAAGAATGCTACGTTACAAACGAGGAACGAGTGTAGCAGATATACTAGTTCCAAGCGCAAGGAACGCACTGATGCCCAAAGCAAGGAGACATATGCAGGAAAATGACACTCGGGAAAATTCCTCCAAGGGTCAAGGTGTCAAGACGCAAAGGAAAAGTGCTACAAGGCTTGCGTTATAAGGCATACTTTAGATGGTTCAGTTGAGAGAAACATGGAGTCGTCATTAGGCCAAAGACGTAGGAATGCAAATGCAATTAATAAGACACAATGATAACGTCCTTCGATGTAATTTTAACGAGCCCAGAGAAGGTAAGCTCGACGTTTTTTCATTTTTAGAGAGTCTAAAAAAGCGTAAAAGGAGACTCCACTGGGGTACCTTTTTCGAAAGTAGTCTAGTTGGTTCGAAAAAAGGGGTAAATTAGCACCAAAAAGACGTCTAGTCAAAACCATTTTAATGAGTGTGACAAAGACAATATCACTCAACAATCTTTTCATATTTAAGGAGTCTGAAAAGAGCTTAACTATGGACTCTGTAAGGGATGTTCTTCTGGACCAATTTAACGAGTGTGAAGAAATAAGGTCACTCGGCCATCTTTTCAATTTTAGGGAGTCTGAAAAGAGCTTAACTATGGACTCCATGGGGGTTCCTTTTTCGTAAATTTAGTCCCTCGGGCCCAAAAAAGGGTTAAAATTATACCTGAGAATACTCTTCTAGCAAATTGGAGCTGTTAGAGCATACTTTTGTTCATACAATTGACCATCCGAACCGAAAAAAGGGTAAACTATCGTCGGACAGATGTGCCTTCAAATTTGAGTTTGACGAGCGTGAAGAGTGACAAGATCGCTCGGCAATCTTTTCATGTTTAAAGGGTCTGAAAAGGGATTAAAAGAAGACCTGTGGGGGCTATGACTCATGTATGAAACAGGTTTAGGTAGATCCCACTGCTAGGCTCAGACCAAGAGTCTCTTTGATAGTTAACTTGGAAAGTCTCCCAAAAGGGAAGAAAACACAAACCACGGTGTAAGTCCTCCCACGGTATAGAAACCGTAATCATGGCTTCAAGGATAGCCTCATTTGAAGGCAATTCAAAATCCGAGAAATTACGCAAATGAGGGTCGACAGTTCCAAACGGTGAAGTAAACTGACCATATTCCATATTGTTGTGCCTCTTTCATCACCTTAGTGAGCAAAATAGAGGTGCTTGCAAGCTCAGTTGGGTTTGTTGAGCATGACAGCTGCAAGGAAAAGGGTTAGAAAAAGAAATATAAAACAACAACTAAGAATTAAACTAAGAAATAAAACAACAACTAAATTTGTAAGCATAGGGACATAGAGACAAAAAGAACAATGAGACCCATGTCACCAATGATAAGGCTGATATTAGTGAAAGAAAACACCGAGAAGCAAGGGGACTATGAGTCCCTTCTTCCTCCAAGGGAGGGCTCTTGCACCCCCACAAATAAGCTATTCTTACAACTTTGACAATGGAAATGAAAATGGTGAAAGAATTCTTTGCTAATCCACTCAAGGGGTGAGATGGATTGCCCAAAGCAATGATGCAAGTATACTCTTGGCAAGGATAGAAGAGTCCTCAAGAGAATAGTGGCAGCATAACTTTTCTATGAAATTCCTTGAAAAATGAAGTGTATCCATGGCCTTTTTATAGCATTCCTTTGAGCTATTGGTCAACTAGTTTGTAGTGTGTAAAGAGGCTAATTAGGGCATTTCTAGGTCTTTGACCAGCCATCCAGTCGAATCCAGTCTAGATTTGAGTGTCAAATCAGCTTGGAAGCTGAACCATAAGTGGGTGGGAGGCCGACCACTTTCATAAATGTGTTGTTTCTCAGGTGCACGGCTTTTTGCGACAACAATCGTGCATCGTGCGCATGTGCACGAATCTTGCGTTTTTGTTTCACGCATGTGCATGCGCGCCCAGTGTCTTTATAGCGCCCTTCAATTTTTCACTATTTTGTATAGTTTTTTTACCCTTTATGAATGCTTTTGTGTTAATTCAGGTCCATGGATGACTTCATAACTATTTGACGATGTTGAATTCTTGTAACCATTTGCGGATGAAATTTCAGTGATAACAGATGCCCCCTGATGGATGAGGTTAGGAGCATACGTATAGACGAAATCCATGAATGTTTCTTCTACTGAGAGTGATGTTGTAAGAGAGAGCAATAGTGGGATTGTCCAGAGCGATCCGTTGGAGGGAAAAAGGAACCAGTAGAACCCAACCTTCCATGAGGTGTGTAAAAAATAAATTGTGTACAAACGAGGCAGGCATGCCCCATGCTCGTGTCATGTAACTCAAAAAAGAGGGATGAAGTGTTGGTGTAGACAACTGCAGCGCCCTCGGGGGTGGTCATGATAAAGGTAGAAGACAATTCTGTAGATGAACGTACTCTGAATAGTAGGCAGTGACAGATGTAAGAAGTATCACGGATTCGTTGGGAATTGATAGCCTAGCCAAGTTCAAAGGTCTTCGGCAAGTAAAAGAACTAACTGCAATAGTCACAAAGTAAGACCCACCGTAACATGAGAAAGTGTTGACGTCGAATATTATGGGGGTCAATGACAGTAGGGAACAATTGTGTTTCTCCCTCTGTCGTCTGAGATCTCTCATTGGATAGGAAATGAGAATAAAGATACTGTCGCCCTTCTGGAAAACTGTGTTGATGTCGACAAAAAAGGGGGGCGCGACTCCTAGAAGCAAATGGCTTCGTGAAATCTACTGGGTGAGGTTAGGAAGTGGAGGAGGTACATGGACGAATTCAAGATGTAGGAAGACTCAAGACTGCCCTTGGTTGGAGTATAGTTGAGATAAAAGTGGTCGCAACCGTTCAACGAGGTCGAGTGTCAAGGGGATAGCAAGACCGGGGATAAGTTGTGCCAAAGGCGGGACAAAGTGAATAAACTCAGAGGGCAGAGATAAGTGGCATGTGGGGTACTCTGAAGATATGGACGATGTCGTCAAGGGTGGATGATAAGAAGTGCCCCAACCAAGGGTGACATGGGTTTCTTTTGACCAAAAAAAGGGAAGAAGGTCGCCAAAGGTGACAACAAAAAGGTAATGTAATTGTTGGAAACAAAAGGCGTTTGTACAATAAATAAAGAATAATTCAGGATAAGTGTACAAATATAGAAACGAGTGCCCCAATGTGAGATGGTTGGCTCGGGTAGGGCACAATTTGCTCGGAGAACTGGTGGAGGGTGGGGGCCCCATGGGTGGGTTTCTGTATGAGGTAGATGAAATGAAGGGAAATTTGCAGATGGGCAAATGGATTGTGGATGAAATGGAGGGTTCATGATACTGTGGAGGTGTATTCTAAAAATAGAACCGTGAAGAGATAATCTGGGAGTCCGTTGGGAAAGCTAGCAAAATGAGGAGGAGTATGTGGTTGATTCGCGACATGATGTAAGACTATTAGGACTCCCATCCCTAAAGGGTTTTGAAAAACAGCATGAGTGTCAAAAAGCGCAAAAGGGTGCTATGAATGGGACAACTCATGTGGGTAAGAGTGCTACCGGGTGACAGTACTGAAGGTGCAAATGGAGGTGTTGGTATTGCAGAGCCGGAAATGGGGATCCTAGAGGAAAATGTCAGAGGGTGTGACTGGAAATGTAAGTGAGGTTCAAAAGGAATGACTACATGTAAGTGTTGAGTATATACCTGAAGGGGTTGTGTTGATGTATGATGACCAAGTACCTGCACACATGAAAACCAAATACCCGACGTGAACAATATCTGAAGAGAATCGAATATATGAGCATGTATTTGATAATTTTGAATATGTGCATGCGTACCTGATCAAGGTATGAAAAATGGCGTCCCAGGGGCTCAAGATGAAAAGAGGCCCAGGGACTGTCGTGACGTAGATGACAGGATGTTGATCCCATGGATGAAGATGGATCGAGAAATGGATGCTCGGAGCTCCCGGAATGGTGAGTGGAAGTTTGGCAAAAAAGGCCTATATATAGCTGTAGGGCCCACATTGCCACCTCATTTGTACTTGCTGCTATAGTAACTGGACAAGAAGTATTCAGAGGAGTTTTGGAGATTCTGGGAGGACGAGGCATCCAATCGAGGACCAGCGAGCTTCAGGTTAGTGGTCTGATCATCCTGCATAGAATTAGGGTTTCATTTTTTGGGTAGGGGCTGTATGGAGGGCCGTACAGAGGATTTTTATGAGTGTGGACCCCACGTGCGTGGGCGATCCGGTAGTAGGCGCACACACGTGCGTGTCTACCCACCAGATAGACACACATGGGGACGCCGGTAAGAGTGAAAAGGGTGTGCACTATATGCGCGCCTGTCGGCTGCACAACTGCGCATGTGGGTGCGACTGTGCTTTGGACAGTCGCGCTCTAGATCACACCTGCAAGTTGAGTAGGCGCGCACGTGTGTGTGCCTGAAGGATGGACAGGCACGCTTGAGAGCACGCTTGTGTAGTGAACATGCGTGCATATGTGCACGCCTGTGGAGTGAACATGGGCGCACATGTGCGCGCTTGTGGGTTAAACAGTCGCGCCTTGGAGGCAAGGTTGACGGGTGTAAAACTTATCTTTTTGATGTTGTTGATGGTCCATGTGGCTGACTTAGGACTGTTTTATGTGGTTTTAGGTGAGTTTTGTGCAATATGTCAGTTAGTTGGCGAGAGCGAGATTGGTCCCAGCTGCGAGACGTCGTGGCTATTGAGGAGCAAGGTGTATGTGCGACTTTGGCAGCCTATGGGCTGCTGAAGTTCTTTGAGTGCCCGTTGATATGGGCGCAGAAGTATCTCCTGCAGTTTCTTATCCGGATGTGGAGTCTGGACTTGCATTGTTTCATAGTGTGGGGAGAGCAGATTGCCTTCACTGCGATGGAGGATGTGTATTTTTTGACTAGGCTCCCATTTCAGGGAATGCCCCTACCGGTGGAGCCAGTGTTACCAATGGATCTGGCGCTAGCGACAGTTGGCCAGAGATACTGTTCGGGGCCGAACTTTATGTCCGGCACTGTCGTGAGTATTGGGGCGATGGATTCCCTAGCACATCGTTGTATAGCAACGATGATTGTGAGAGTTTATGGGTCATTGGCGATGCAGCGGATCAGTGGTGGTCAGCCCATTGTGATGGAGAGTGTTGGCCAGTGAGCACTTCGCCTTGGGGCTTATGCTGCATGCCAGGATGGTAGGGCAGCTGGACCACTATCGGTCCACGGATACTGGAGAGTTTGTCTTCGGGTCCATCCTGGTGGCCTGGTTTTTGGAGAGGGTGTCGATGTTGCGCCCTAAGATTTTATTGGGTGCGCCTGGGGCACGAGAGTTGCGACTAAAGCGGTGGTCGATTGTTTTGCTTCGCCATGGTGGTGGCGAGGGCGGGCACTTCTTTACAGCTGAGGTTGTGCAGGTGTGGCGGCAGATGCCATAAGTGATATTGCAGTACCCCTATGCCAGGGTTGACTTCCGGGAGGATCCGGACATGGTGCTACCTCCAGGGGAGGTGTTTGAACATCGAGGTATGTTGATGATGTTGATATATACGTTTTTGGTTTAAGATAGCATGACATATGTATATGATATACATGTTGATACTATATGTTGCTTGTGTGTATGTGTAGATGTGGCACCTCGCAGGCACGAGGTGGAGTTGCGGAGAGCGACGGCTCGTTAGGAGCCGGAGAGACCACCGCGGGGAGGGCCGCGTGTTGGAGAGAGACGTCAATGTGAGGGCGTCGCGGCGCGACCAGTTGATCCGGAGAGGGAAGTGAGGAGACGTCAGTTTGATGACCCTGGTGCTGGGCCATCACATGCTCCTCCGACGGGTTCCAGAGTAGATTTTGAGGACATACGTCGTCGCCTAGAGGTGGTGTTACAGGATGTGCCTGAGGGCATGTGGTCTCGCATCCAGGATGAGGGTATCCTGGAGCAGTGTGTGGGGATTCCACCGCCATGGCGGGCCGTGGTACGACGAGCAGCAATAGTGGGTGCTACGATGATCAAACGATTACCTCCGGGGCAGAAGGGACCAGTAGGGGGTGGGCAACCACCGCCTAAGGGAGGGGCAGGCGGTGGTGCTTTAGAGGCACCTTAAGTGGTGCTCTATGTTATTGATGTATTTTTTGTATATAGGCTGATGAGCCCATTTTGTATCGAGGTGCTTCACTGGCCTACGGATACTTGTATTTTTGTATGTAAACATTTGGATGGCACTGTGGACCTTTCGATAGATACATGAGTATACATTTTGACATCTATGTGGTGTTTACATGTGTTTTGTTAATGTATTGATGATGTATAATCTATATATGTTGTGACAGGTTTTTGATGTGTTATGTATGTGTAGAGGTAGCTTGATGTGATATATGTCAGTCTAACACAATATTAGCTAGGTTATCTGTAATTTGATTCAATTGTCTTGGAATATGTGTAAATGTAATGGAATCAAAATGTCGAGATAACAGTCTAACCTACAGGTATTTGCGAAAGAGGCAAGGATCGCGTACACGGTACGCATTGTTGAGCTGGAGAATGACTAGTTGAGAGTCGAGAAAGACGCTAAGGTGACGAATACTATGATGTTGGGCATCAGCTAGGAGGCCAATGACAGCAGTGTATTCATCTTGGTCATTGGTCGTTGAACCCAAACATATGTCGCTCGAATGGAGCATTTCATGTGAGGGGGTGTAGAGAGCCCAAGCGGCCGAAGCGAGATTTTGTGTCCAACGGCTAGCACCATCGGCGTAACTGATGTGGTAGGCCGGTGGAGGAAGCATCTGTCAATAGCACAAATGAGAGTTTAGACGTTTGGGATGGAAAAAGATTAAAAACAGTATAAAAGAAATAACCTAAAGTAGAATGACTACGTTTAAGCATAAAAATTCTTTAAATACAACCCGTTGAAGGGTTCTTTGAGAGAGAGGCCTTCGGGAGAGGCTAGGATGTATGCGCCTTTGGTGAGGCAATGTTGGATAATGTATGGGCCATGCCATAGTGACTTGAATTTGCCATGGCCAAAGGTATCATGAGCAATATCGTAAGCCAGGACGAGGTCACCTTCATGAAATGAGCGAAGATTGACATGTCGATCAAAGGTAGCTTTTGATCGTTTTTTAGCTGCCTCATTGTTCTGTAATGAAGATCGACGATCTTCATCCAGAGACTCTAAGTTTAGCAAGCACTACTCAATTGGAGCAGTGTCGGGTAATAGGTCAATTGCGGTGCGTAGGGTGGGAATTTCGCACTCGATGGGAAGAGTGGCCTCAACCCCATGGACTAGATGAAATGGTGTGAAACCAGTAGCTGTTTTCACAGCTATACGGTAAGCCCATAGTGTGGAAAATAACATATGATGCCTATTGCTCTTATGTTTATTAACCGTGCACTGTAACATGGTCTTGAGGACCTTGTTCACTGCTTCTACCTGGACGCTAGACTGAGGGTAATATGGTGAGGCAAACTCATGAGAGAATCCTAATCGAGATGAGAGTTCGACGAAAATCTCATTCTCGAAGTGTTTCCCGTGATCGGAAACAAGTTGGAGTGGTACTCCAAAGCGAGAGATGACGTGGTTAAAGCAAAAACGCATTGCGGTGTCATCGATGTTGTTGAAGGTGGGCATAGCTTCTGCCCATTTGGTGAAGTAATCGACTGTGACAACAATGTATTTGTGACCATTGTTGGAGGGGGATTTACATGTCATGAAGTCGATGCCCCATTTACAGAAAGGGTCGGCAGTGATGACTGGATGAAGAAGAGCGGGTGGTGCTCGGGCTTTGTTGGCGTAAAGCTGACACTGCTCACATCGTTTCACGGCGTGAATGCAATTGTGAAACAAGGTAGGCCAAAAGTAACCTGCTCGGATAATCTTCTTAGCAGTGGATATTCCCAAAAGATGGCCCACACATGCACCATTGTGGCAGTCGTTCAAGACTCTATCGGCCTGGTCAATGGTCAGGCATCGACGAAGAATGGTGTCGACTCCCCGCCGGTATAGGATGTCTCCAATGAGAAGGTAGCGGGGGGCCTGATGGCAAATACGACAACGATCATCTCATGAAAGGTGGTTACCGGAATTTTGAGTTCGGAGGTAGACGAGGAGCTCACCGTACCAAGGATCATCCGAAGTGATGTAAAAGAGGTGTTTGTCGGGAAAGTCGGTATTGACGGGGGCACTGGTGGTGTCAGAGGGGAGGGCCATGACAAGTTCGGTGAGAACGAGGGCCTTCTTGCTCTTGGGTGTTGAGAATTCTAGATTGTACTCCTGGAGGATAACGATCCATCGAGCAAATTTGTCGTTAATTTGCTGATGACTGAGAAAGTATTGCATAGGGTTGGAATCTGTGACAACCTTAGTTGTGCGAAGCTGAATGTAGTGACGTGGTTTCTAGACTGCGAGGACGACTGCAAGAGCTAGTTTCTCTTCGTGTTTATACTTCAAGGGTGGCCCTGAGAGGTTTTTATTAACGTAATAAATGACATGCTCACGATTGTCATCACCTAGCTGGACGAGAACTCCTGCTACTGACACAGCTGATGCTGATACATAGAGGATATAGTCATGATTGTAGTCAGGTGCACGAATTAAAGGGGCGTTGGAGAGTGCCAGTTTAATATCGTCAAACGATTGTTGGGCATGGTCATCCTAGTGAAATGGGATGTCATGACGTAGTAAGCGAAGGAAACCATGGGCGTGAATGGCGTAGTCTGGGACAAATCGCCGTAGAAAGTTAGCCTTGCCTTGTAGGCTCTGAAATTGATGTAAATTTCGGGGAGGTGGAATTTCGGTGATAGCTTGGAATTTGAAGGGGTCCATGGTAATACCACTTTGAGAAATGATGAATCCGAGGAGGCACCCCGCAGTGACGTAGAAAACGCACTTGAGAGGATTCAAGCAGATGTTGTACTGATGACATCGTTGGAAGATGATTCGTAAATCATTAAGATATTGGGTGAGTTTCTTGGATCAAGCTGTGAGATCGTCCAAGTATGCGAGGATGATATGAGCCAGATCGTGAAAGATGTATGTCATAGCCCGTTGGAAAGTTGCGCCAGCATTATTTAAGCCAGAAGGCATGACACGATATGCAAAAGTACCCCAAGGGGTAGTGAATGTGGTTTTATACTGATCAACTGGGTGAATTTGAATTTGATTATAACCAGGGAAACCGTCCATGAAGGATAGAGCCTCGTGGCCTGCGTAGTCGTCGATAATTTGATCGATGAAAGGCATTGGAAAGTTGTCTTTGGGACACGCGTGATTGAGATCGCAAAAGTCCGTGCAAACACGGATAGTGCCCTGTTTTTTGTTAACGGGTACAGGGTTGGAAACCCATGATGTATAGGCGATGGGGTAAATGAACCCAGCAGTGTGTAATTTGTCAATTTCGGCTTTGATGGTCCTTGCTTTGGATGGGTGTAGCGGGCGTTGTTTTTTACGAACTGGTGTAATGTCAGGCCAAGTGTCAATGTAATGTTCGACGATAGAGGGATTGAGGCCAGGCATTTTCGTGTATGATCAGGCAAAAATATCCTGATATTCCTGGAAGAGGGCTTTATAGGTGGTGATTTCCTGAGGAGTGCAAGAAGCTCTAATGGTGATTTCCTCAACGATGTCATTTTTTATGGAAATGTCGATTTTAATGGTCGGGGAAATGTTGGCCATGTTGCCTTCTGCAAAAGCATCAAGGGCAGGAATGGGGTTCTTGAACCAGATGATAGGCCCTGATGGGATAAAATCTTTGGTTTCGACCGTGTAGATGGGGTGTTTGTTAGGAGGTGTGGAGGCTTCCTGTGGAAAGAAGAGTGCGCGGTGGTGTACTGCATCCCATGGGTAGTCAAGGTTGTTTAACTCTTCAAGTATTTCCTCGTCACAGTGCCAGTGACGGGAATACAAGGGGTCATGAAGAGTGATATCGGTGACTGTTGTCGTGTGGTTGCCCCCTAGTGATGAAGAAGCAAGGGGAACAATGCAAGGAGATGGTAATGGTTTGCTCGACATAAGCCAAATATGGAAGTACTGAGGAGTACCCGTGGTAGTTGGGTGTAAAATGTTCGTAGGGGAATGAGTGGGGGAGTTGGGGGGATTGGGGGGTGAAGCCTCAGATAAGTCATCTAAGAACCATGGAGGCGTTGGAAGGGCCTCAGGTTCGGGAGAAATGACATGGAGAACCTCTAGTGATGAGGTAAGGTCAACTATCGACTCTGTGGGTCGTTGAAACAGGGTCAATTGGTGTTGCATGTATTCAATGATCATAGGACACTTGTATGTAAAATGATCTAATGATTCACATAGAGAGCAAGGGCATCTCATATGTTCATTGATTGAAGTGGTGACATAATGGATGTCAGTGATGTTTGTTAAGGAGGACGTAGTGGGATTGGGGTTGCTCTGGAAGCTTTGGCGTACTGCGGCTAATGTCTGCCAAAAGCATGGCAGTCCTGGGCAATGGTGGGTATACTGGCCATATTCTGAACATATAGTGCAAGCGAATTTGGTTCGCAACCCTTTACTATTGGGATGGGGGGTGGTAGTGGCAGTACTGGATATAGTGGCAAGTGTTGGGGGAGTTTGATTGAGTGGAATCAAATTCCGTAACTCTGGTAGAGATGGGCAGTTGTTGGTTTGGTGTCCATCTTTCTCACATAATGCGCAAGGAGGTTGGATGCGCGGAGGAAATGGAGCTGTGGACTCCTTCTTATTTCTCCTGCCCCCGGGTGTGGTAGGGGGGTTAGTGAGTGGGGGTGTAGAGGGTATGGTGGGAGTAAGTATGGGAATCGTCATTGGGATTCCTTCCGTTTGGGGGGGAAGGGATGGTTGAGGGACCATCTTTGGTGGATGTAAATACCAAACTGGAATTCCTAATACCATATTAGGTAGGGTAAGCGTTGCGGCTACGTGGAAAGCTTCGATGCCTGGTGGAGGGTAAAAGAAGGGGATTTGAGTGATGGCTTGGGGAACTGTCTCCCAAACTGGGATATGTCCTTGGGGAGAGGTGGAATCGTGGACTGGTGGGGCCGACGAGTTCGTAGGAGGATCGTGAGGGGGAAGTTATGCGACGAGTGGGACGTCAGATATGATAGAAGCCTCCTTAGGGGGAAGGGTATCCTCTGTGTGAGTGTCGTTAGATGATACGATGCATACTTGATTAGAAGGATCAAGGAGTGGTGGTGCTCCATGGTAAGTTCCTAACAATGATGGATCCTTGAATATTCCAGGACCCATCTCGACGAGTGGGTATGCGTCATGACTCGTGTGGATGAGAGAGAGAATGTTATCGATGTTGGCAGATGGGTTAGGCTCGTAATGCGAGACTTGGTCAATGGTAACGATCTTCCCATTATGGGGGAACATCATTGTCTGAAAGACGGAAGAGGCAACTGCCTTCATAGCGTACATGTAGCTACGATCGAACAGGATATTATAATCGAGTGGGGCGTCGATAACTTCGATGTCGATGAGAATAGTCTTGCCCCCGAGTTCAACGGGGAAATTTTGGAAGAGCCCTTCAGGAGACGATGGTCGTCCGTCATAAGATCGTAAGGTGATGGCAGAGGGTATGAGTTCAGGGGAACCAAGTTTCTGCCATACAGTTTTGGACATAATGCATGTAGATGCACCTTCATCGATGATACACCAATGAATTGTGATGTTCCATATTTTTACTCGTATTTGAAAAACGATCAAGGCGGGAAGGCGAGGTTCTCTATTGTCGAGATCAAAGGTAATGAGTTGAGTATCTGCAGGGTCAACTGCCCCCAAGGTGGAAAGTAATGATTTCCGCTGAGTGGGACAAGTCTGGAGAACTTCCAAGACTGACATGGCAGCCAGGGATTGTGCTAAGACGTCAACCAAACTGTAATTGTGAGCTGCCCTAGCCTATGGGTTGTGGACATTCCTGCGTAATGGCATGCGAGGGATGTGAATAGGTGGCTCTATGTTAGGGCGAGGAATCACCAACGGGGGTCCCATTGGTGTAGGGTTTGTCTCTGGAGGGATGGAAGGAGACTCAGCGGGTGCATGATACTGACGATTACGTGTTTGCAGAAGGATTTCTTCCTCACTAGTGAGGAGGATCGTGCGATCTGCTGGATTGTTTGGGTTGAGGTACTAGCCCACCTGAGGTGGGGGATGTTGGGTGTCCTATTGGGTGTTTATCACACCTTGGTGTGGAATAGGATTCTGCAGCACAGCAGGGGGGGGTTGTTGCACGTATTGTTGTGGTGCCTGCTGAGGGGCAGGCGGTGCTGATGAGGTAGACTGCCTGAGTCTTTCAACTGTTTGAAATCAGCAATTTGGGGGCAATGATGAGTGTAATGGCCGAACTCACCACAAAGGGCACAAGGGAAGTTGGTTTTAACAGTATTGTTGTTTCTCCCTTGACGCCTATTATTATTGCCCCCTTGAGGGTTCTGATTCCCTTGGTTCTGGTTGCCCCCAATGGGTTGGTTCTGCTGGGGTTGATTCCCACCTTGACATGGGTTGTTGTTGTTCATGTTTCATCCTTTCTTTTTGGCATTGTTCAACGGATGGATCGGATGTGTCGTATTCAGTTGTTCGAAGTTTTGATATTGTTGAACGGGAGAGGGTTGAACAAAATTCACCCCAACGTGAGGATGTGGGGGAGCCATGGGTTGTGGGGGACCAGGAAATGGAAAGTACAGATTCTATGGGGGTACCGATCCGTAAGGTACATAGGAAGGTGTGGTGCCTTCGCTAGTACTATAAGTTGAGGTAGAGGGGGTACCAGAGCTCGTTTGAATAGGTGGGTGTATGGGGGGTGCTGACGGTGGCCCACTGATGGGTGGAGGCATAGCAACAAGGTATGTTTGTTGATAAGGGGGTGGGGGGTAATAAGAAGTGCCCCCGTAGGCCGGTGGGTATTGAGGTGTTCCATACATCGATGGTTGATGGGGTTGTGGACCGTGGTGAGTGGTGTTACCAATCAGTCTGTCTGTTGAGTGAGACATCCCAGGTTTGTCTTGGCCAAATGGCACAGGTTTAGGGAGATCAGGAAGTACAGTGTATAAGTACCCTGACTGTGCATAGATGAGGTCATACTGTTGAGCCTTACTGATGGCTTCCTCTTCAGATTGAGGGAAGGTGGAAGCTACATCCTTACTGAGGAGAGAGACAAGTGATCTAAGAAACCAGTCTAGACATTGTTGTTTGGTGGTTTCTGCTTTACACAAACTACGTCGCCTATGCCACTCATGAATGTGATCAGCGATATGTGTGGCTGAGGTTTGTTTGAAATTAGAGAGTAGTTCTAGACCATTGTCGTGGCGGATTGGTAATTGGAAGAAGGTCAAAAATGCTTTGGCCAAGGATTCAAAAGTCGCATGGGACCCTGATTTTTCCTCTACATACCATTTGGTCGATGGGCCAGTGAGTGTGTGTTGAAATAATCGCAATTTGATGGAATCATCCGTAATGCTATTGGAAGAGCACCATAGGTGAAAGGTCATGACATGGTTGGCAGGGTCATCGCCTGCCTTTCCTTCAAACTTGGGTATGTCTGAAGGTAGTTTGGTGGGCATTGCAGGCTATGTGGGGTCATGCAATATAGGATCATTGGTGAGCTTACTTAGATCTGGTATGTTGAGAGAGGCAAAATATGGCATCTGTAGGGGGGGGGGAGGGTTAGCTCCAGCCATGGTGTGAGTGTGTTGTGAACCTGACCCTTGAGGGGGGCTAGGTGGGTTGGTACTTCCCCCTTGAGAGGAAGTTGGTCCCCCGCTTCCATGTAAAGGAGAGCGAGTGGACGGATGACCTTGGGAAGTGGACCCAAGTAATGTGGAACCAAGCAAAGTTGATCCTAAAACAGTAGCACTCACAGGAGTGTGTGAAGGTGGTGTCGATGAGTGGGCAAGATCAGACACTCCCCCTAAGATGCACAGAATAGAACTATGACTTAAGCGCATGTGCGCACGATGCATGTCTGTGGGCCTAAGAACCAATGCATAGGTGACACACGGCTGAGAATGAAAATTTCGGATGGAATTCTCCCAATTCGACTTGGAATTGGTTGATTGGCAGGTCGGCCTAGTTCGGTTAGTGCACCTGCAAGTTAAATAAACTAAAAGAAGAGCTAGAAAAACCCAAATGGGGTAGGAAATTGATACCTTTCCCGAGTGGAGTCGCCAATCTGTTGCGCCTCTTTCATCACCTTAGTGAGAAAAATAGAGGTGCTTGCAAGCTCAGTTGGGTTTGCTGAGCAGGACAACTGCAAGGAAAAGGGTTAGAAAAAGAAATATAAAACAACAACTAAGAATTAAACTAAGAAATAAAACAACAACTAAATTTGTAAGCATAGGGACATAGAGACAAAAAGAACAATGAGACCCATGTCACCAATGATAAGGCTAATATTAGTGAAAGAAAACACCGAGAGGCAAGGGGACTATGAGTCCCTTCTTCCTCCAAGGGAGGGCTCTTGGACCCCCACAAATAAGCTATTCTTACAACTTTGAAAATGGAAATGAAAATGGTGAAAGAATTCTTTGCTAATCCACTCAAGGGGTGAGATGGATTGCCCAAAGCAATGATACAAGTATACTCTTGGCAAGGATAGAATAGTCCTCAAGAGAATAATGGCAGCATAACTTTGCTATGAAATTCCTTGAAAAATAAAGTGTATCCACGGCTTTTTTATAGCATTCCTTTGAGATATTGTTCAACTAGTTTGTAGTGTGTAAAGAGGCTAATTAGGGCATTTCTAGGTCTTTGACCAGCCATCCAGTCGAATCCAGTCCAGATTTGAGTGTCAAATCAGCTTGGAAGCTGAACCATAAGTGGGTGGGAGGCCGACCACTCTCATAAATGTGTCGTTTCTCAGGTGCACGGCTTTTTGCGACAACAGTCGTGCATCGTGCGCATGTGCATGAATCTTGCGTTTCTGTTTCACGCATGTGCATGCACACCTAGTGTCTTTATAGCGCCCTTCAATTTTTCACTATTTTGTATAGTTTTTTTACCCTCTATGAATGTTTTTGTGTTAATTCAGGTCCATGGTGTGTTTTGTTCTAGATCTAGGTGGATCTAGGGAGATCAGTTAATGTCTGCACCTACCGATTAGTCCGATAACAAAATTGACGACTCCACTGGGGATCGAATTGTTTCCTAGTTAGTCTAGTTTCCCTTCCTTTGATTGCTTGTTTTCTAGTTTTTGAGTCTGTGCGACATCCATCCAAACTCTCTGGATCTAGAAGTTCACTTACATTCCCTGTCCTTTTTAAAAAATTTCTTTGATTACAGACATTCTCGCACTGTACCTGTCTGTGGACTGCGAGAATCATTGATGTTCGCACCCTGCTGTTAGATTCTGTTAGCGATAATTCTTGTCAAGGGCTCGAGAGCATTTAGGTCTGCAAGTTGCACGGGAAGTACTCAAGCGCAGCGTGGGAGGATCCCTGTTTTTTCCAAGTAGCAGGTCAAGCAAGCGGGCAAAGTGTCATCAACATCATCCAAGGTCGATGATCTCACGAACTTGGGAGTTCGCAGGGTAAAGACCCAAGTATTGGGTACTCAAGTTGCGAGGACGTGAGAAGCGAGAAGGTGATTAACCGTTGGATCCGGATCGAGGAGAACCATTGGATCCGCAAGTGGGATCGCGTATCGGGGCCTCGCAAGAAAAGGCTCTAGGATTTGGGCGTGGGGATCGTGAGATTGTGAGAAGCGATATCCTGACAGCTGGAGGTAGTGGGGGCCATAGCAGATTCGGCGAGTGGAATACAGGTGGCACGAAGCCTCGGGATCTCGCCGCGAGAAGTCCCAAAGTATTGGTGTTAGGATTCGTGAGTCGCGAAGTGCCGAGAAGATCTCAACCGTCCATCCAGAAGGGACACCTGGCAGCGAGTAAAGCCACCTCGGCACTTCGCCCATCGGGACTCCAACATGCAAAGAGCAGCTCCGTTATTTTTCGATGCGGGAGGTGACGAGAGAATCTCGGGCCCGGGCCCACGACATCACCGGGAGAAGTAAGGGCCGTCAGATCTAGAAGGACACGTGGTGCGCGATTGGGCTCCATCGCCTCCTCGCCTCTCACCACTTTAAAGAAGAAGAACTAGCTCCTCCCATCCACGAGATGCGAAGTGTCGAAGGCATCCCAGACTTGGGCCCATAGTCTCGCCGAGGTGATCAGAACCGTCCATCAAAGAGGGACACGTGTTGCGCAATTGGGCTCCATCGCTTCCTCGCCTCTCGTAATTTTAAAGAAGAAGAACTAGCTCCTCCCATCCGCGAGACGCGAGGTGCTGAAAGCGCCTTTGAAGATAGGCACAAGGTCACAGCCCGTGGTCACTTGCGGGTGATAGAAAGAACTACGCAAAAGACCGAAGCACCGGGTTTAACTGCAGAAGGGATCACTGTGTTCTCCAGGTGCCAGTTCAACTCGATCTCAATCCTAGTACCTGCTTGAAGTGAATGAAGAAGAGAGAGGGTGGTTGAAACCTCGCCTCACTCATTAATTACAGGGGATGGAGGGTCTGGCAAACCATCTGCTCGAGGAAGTCCTATGCATCGATTTTCTCAAAGACGCCATGCCAAAGTCCTCAGCTCAACAGAGAAGTCTGCACACGCTAGCCCGACACTTAATGGTTCAGCTACTCTCCTTGCGGGAGCCACGCGTAGTTAAGGTGGCGCTTAAAAGAACGAATCAATACGAGTTTGACTAAAGTGAAGTGACACCAAGCCTTGGGTGACTGAGCATGCCTCTATGAGGCAATTTTATCTGAGTATATAAACTCAGTCTTTGTAATTTGTAAGGTATCGATGGTTGAGCAGAGCTCTCTACTGTAATGTTTTAACAACTATTCTAGCTTTCAGCTTATGCATCTGTATATGAGATTTCTTGTTTTATGACAGACAGTTCTTCTTACTCCATCTAATTTTCGTCTCATGCTAAGAGATTTCGTGATTGACTGAGTCGTGCGAGACATTACGGTTCTGTTATGATAAATGATTTATTGTTGCATTGCTGCATTCTCTGGCGTTGCATTTGAATGTAAGATGATATCACATTTGGACATCTTCTTCCTTAGTCTGTTAGAAACCCGTTGTTTATAAAAGACCTCCGCTTTTCTCTTGTACAAGTCTTCCGCCTGTTCACCCTTTACTACAGCTCACAGTCTAAAGTTTACGCAAGACCTCACTTACTCATGCATACCTGGCCTAGTTTCAGATTCAGAACGCTATTGTTTTGAGTTTCCTTCCATTCGATCACCCATCTATGAACAATCGTGACATAAAACTGATGGGCGTCGGGCTCTACTCCTGCTAGCAATCAAGGAGTGACTTCTGTCGCCAACATTTCTCGCACCGTTGTCGGGGACGAAGTTGAATATATTCCCTAGGATTGAACGACAATGATTAGCTGATTGTGAAGGTGCATCAGGTATCAGAATTATCGAGATTGTTGTTGTGCACTTGGCGACTCCATTGTGACGACTCCACTGGGGAGAACCTGCTCTATCAATTGTGGCTTTCAGAGGCAGACACACGCGGTCTCATCCACAACTGCCCCTAGCTACACCTCAAACTGATCCAAAGGTGGTTCTCAGAAAAGGAAAGGCCCCTGAAAAAGAAGCTTCCACCACCAAAACAGGTAATCCGCCATCTCCTTCTGTAAGAACTCTGTTTTCTCCCCCTAAGTTTCTTGATAGACCTCCTTCACAGGTTTCCCGTTTCCTGAATTTCGGGAGTGTTCCTGCTGAGTTTTCCCCTACTGGTCTGGGATTGGAGGGAGAAATCCTTGTCACTCCCCTCTCCTCTGAAGTTGTACCTTGGCATAGGCCCACAACCACAGAAGATTTCCCCACTCCTGCACAAGGAGGAGTACCTGCTGACTTGAGCTCGTTATCTTTCTCCTTAAATCCTCTCTTGTTTCCCACTTCACTTCGAGACTCATTTCCCACAGCCCCTTCGCGAACTCCTTCTCCTCTCAGTTCTCCTCCACCTAATATTCCTATGTCCGGAGCAAATCCCCCTATGACCGAAATAGAGGTCATCATAGCCACTAGATATGCTCCCCTCGTGCTACCACAGCCTCTCAATAACCTCCCACCAGAGGGATACCTAAAGCAACTGCCCAAGATTACAGGCGAGGGGGATATAACTGCTGAAGAGCACCTAGCAGCCTTTTACACTTTCGCGAATGATAATGTTATCATGCACACAGACATATGGATGAGAATTTTTGTCCATAGTCTCCAAGGAGAGGCTAGAAACTAGTTCAGGGCCCTGCCTCCTGGATCTATTGATGGGATCATAGCTTTGGATAACGCCTTTTTGAGACAATGGGGAGATAAAAAAGACGTCATGTATTACATGACAGAGTTTGGGTTGTTGAAGAGAAAGGAAGGAGAGTTTGTTTCTGACTTCTCCAAGAGATTTAATAAAATGTACAA
>CBVK0103183743.1:0-15178 GCA_900067695.1 Picea abies | reverse complement strand
TCCATGGCACATACACCAAGCTTGTATCACACAATCTCTCCACACAGGTGCTCTTGTTTTCATTAGGGGTTACTTTCCCTAGCCATGTTGCATCTGACAAGTACATGGCAAGGAAACTCTAGCACTAGCCTCTATGTCTACATGTTCATCTTAGGGTTAGAGTTCTCAAACCTTAGGTCTTCAACTCTTGCATTAACACAAATACCAAGACCTCCATGGAACATCAAGAATCCAATCATTAAGTCTTCCTCCATTGCAAGATATCTTACCAAGCTCAAGACTTGTCAAACTAGGATCTTCGTGATTTTTCCCTAGCTTCCATGCATCCCACAAGAACAAGGTTTCAAAACTACGCAAAATAGCACTATAATAAGTGCAATAAGAAGCATTGTTATCTCTAATGTCATGTTCTTCTCTAGGGTTTATATGCATAGCACAACCCCTATTGTATATCATAAGAGCAATCTCTCCAAGAGCATCCAAGACATCTCTCCTTATCTTCTCCTAGGATTTCCTGATGAACCCTAAAGTCTTGCTCCCTACATGATGTATCCAAGATAAATACCAAGACAGAGTACAATGATCATAATGATATGATAAAGCTTTTTTCCCATTTTATATATACAATAAAGGAAGCTAATATAAAACATAGACGTGTCCATACAAGTAACCAACAAGAAAACCCCACATAGAGTGCTTTGCAATGCAAGGATGTACAAGTGTCATACTAGGGTTTATCCAATCCCCTAGATGAAACATCCTCCAAGCATGAATCTCTTAGGGCTCAATGCCCAACCTATGGGATGTTGTGCTATCCAATAAGTTGTTATTCCAATGCTCCTCTTTCATGATGGTATCCAAGAGTCTTCATACAAGGCGTTTCTCCTTTCATTGTGTGCCACATGTCCTCTTATGTGCCCAATGCTACTCTCATGTTTGTCATTGTGGTCACTGAGCTCTAATGCTCCTCCTCAACATATGTACATGGGTCTATAAACAACCTCCAAGAAGTATGCCCCTCATCCCGAGTGTCCTCAAGTCAAGTGGCCAACCTCCAAGGTGTATATAACATGTTCCCAAGATCCTAGGGATAAGTGTCCTCCTCCAAGTGCCTAACACTCCTCCTAGGTAGGTACCATTATCACATGATTTGTAGTTTGGGCAAAACCCAATCCAAGCAACAAATGCGAGACACAACTGGGGACACCTATCACTGTCACCTCAATCGATATCCCCCTCGTTTTAGTGGTGGGCAGGTCCAACACAAGGGAGGCTTCTCGGGTGACCCTAGGGGGATTGCAAGGGGAGAGGCCAAGGGTTGAAGGAACCACCCCTATAGGTCATGGCTAGAAGGTCTTGAGGCTTGATGGAGGATGAGTATGAGTCAAGGAAAAAGTTGCCAACGTTGTGTATCTGCAAAAGAATGTTAGACAAGCCAAACCAAGACAATGTATGATGGTATAAGCCTCAAAACAAGAGGGGAATCAACAAAAAAACTTTCTGTCCCAAAATTGCAGCAGTAAATAGTTATATATCAGCAATGACAAAGTTGTAACAGCTGCAAATTACATCATCTAACCAACACATAATATTGGAAAAATTAGAATGCACTCAGAGATAATATTCCAATGCTTAAAACAATGAATTAGATGACAAAGGAGGGATGTAAAAGAATGTTATCAGCAGAGAATTATGACCATCCCTATGGCTGTAGAAAAATTTTGCTATAGAAACAACTTTTAACCAACAAAATAAGCAAGCAAGCGACCCAATCACTAGCCCTTGAAAAGTAGATCAAAATCCATTACTTACATGAAAATTTCAGCGGTCAAAAGTGAAAAAAACTTGTTGAGAAAGAGAGTTTAATGCAGCCCTAATGGCTGTAGCTTAATGTCTATTACAACAAACTAACCACTTGGTAAATTAAGACGCCCTTGGAGGACAAGAGAGTCAACAACATGTGAAATTTAAATCCAGCTTGAACAATTCCAAAAACTCAACTTTTGCGTTTACCAATGAAACAATTAACAATCTCCAATGCAAAGTACTAGTGCCTTGTTATTGGGTGAATGGAGTCTCTTATTCAGAAGAAAAAGTCGACAAAGAGGAAGAAGAGATCTTTTTTGAGAGTTAAACCCTTATAAAACTCAACAACAATCCTTCCAAATTGTCTAGCTTGAAAACCAAGATGAACTAGGGTTTGAAGTTTCTCTAGGGGTGTAAACTCTCTTACTCCCTAGAGAAATAAACCCTAGCTAAGCCTTGCAACAAGGGTGTAAATCCTCTTACTTCTTGTTGTAAGCCTTATATCACGTCAATAGCAAAAAGAAATAAACCTTGGTGGAGGGTGTAAGCCCTTTTACTCATCCTAGGGTTTAAGATATATTTCTTGAATTTAATAAACAAAATGACAATAAATTGAAGAAATTACTCACCAAAATCCAAGAGATAGCATGCAAGAACCCCTTACTACCAATATATCATCCACAAATTGGCAAAGAAACACCACCAAGAGAAGTTGCTATCCTTTATTGCTCCAAATAACAAGTGTTGCATTCATTATGACAAGAAAAGAGAGATAGTGAATTGCCCAAGAGGGTCGAAATTTTAGTCCAAGAGTATTTTTCAAGGTGATGAGTTATGATAAAACGAAAATGACTTGCCTCATATTTATATGAGAAAAACCCTAGTCATGTTTGTCGAGTTTACAATTAAATTCATAATTTTAGGCCTAAAACCTATGTTAGAATGTTTAATTAGCAAATCGATTTGTTTTTTTTTCCTACATATGCTACAAAATGACCAAAAATAACAAAATGTTGGGACATGAGCCCCTAAAAATCCTCTCCAAGGTGGCACGTGTTAAGACAAGCCTCCAAAAGCTAGGATGTCAAGCTAGGAAGGTGCCATGTCATCCCCATATCAAGCAAGAAGGTGGGGCTTCAAGCTCAAAACACCACCAAGTGCACTAAAAAGGCCAAACGTCCTCCCAAATGTGCGACTTCAAGCTCTCCAAGAGGGACGTTAGGACATAAGAAGTGTTAGATGTTCATTAGTTTCGTTAATATTAGATTTACCATGGCATTTTTATCTTCTTTTAACATTCAATAAACATATATTGAAATATATAAGTAGTAGACAAACAAGCACAAAAGAACACAAATATTTATTTTGGGAAAACCCCAAACTCGGGGAAAAAAACCAACCAACTTTTCTTAGAGAGAATATTCCAATACAACCATGAACAAGCTCTAATCACAAGAGAAAACCAACAATGAGGAAACCATGATAACAAATACTTATCTTCTTCTTGTCAAACCCTAGCGAGGGTAGACAAATGAGTCACCACATAAATGACACAAGATAGGTGCATTACTAGCGTACCACGGAATTGACACAACTAGTAACTGTAGTTGCAGTTGCTACTGCAACTGCCACTACTACTCTAATTGCAACTAGCATGAAGAAACTGGGTAGCAGCACACAACCTTAGCACAAATCTTCCAGAGGTAGCGCACAAGAAAGATCACCAAGAAACACCAAGAATATCCTTCCCCAAGTGGGGCGCACTCTCCAAGAGAACCATAAACCATAAATAGTGAAACTGCAGTTGCAATTGCCTAGTGCACACTGCAGAAGGAGAACTGAATGTCTGTACAAATGAATTGACCCAAATTAGTATTTATACTAATATGGGTGCATGTCTGGGGCCGACTTCTTATTCTGGGTCTTTATTATTTATGTGGGCCGACTTCTCTTACTAGAAATTATATTTCCACTTTATTATTATTTCCCGTGGGTCGACTTCTCTTATGTGGTCTTCTATTTTACTTTATTCTTTTCCGGGGTGTTCTTCAATTGTTCAATGGTCTTCCTTTGACTTCTTGGAATCTTCTTCTTCTCTAAGAAAATTTGTCCAGGAGGAAAATACCTCTCGCAGCTACCAAAACATCAACACTCCCTCTTAGCTAGGGATGTATCTTTCCACAATGTCTTCATCTAATAGTCCATTGACTACTCTACAATCAACTAGTAGCACACAACTTATACAATGCCATTGGTAGCTCGAATCATTTGTCATAGTCTCTGCAATCAAGTAGCACACAACTACTCCAATGTGAACCAGTAGTCTCCATGGAAATCAACTAGTAGCATACAACTACTACAATGCCATCCAATAGAACATGATTTGTAGTACACAACTATTGTCCAGTGGTACACGACCACTCCTAGTAGCACACAACTACTGCCATTCTCTCTAGCAATCAACTAGCAACACAAAGCTGCCACCATGCTATCACGACTACATAACAATCAACTAGTAGCACTAAATTACTACCATGCTATCAATAGTGTCTCATGACTATGCAACAATCAACTAGTAGCACTAAGCTACTACCATGCCATCAACCATAGTCATGATCTACAATCCACTAGTAGTCGTAAAACTCCTACCATGTAGTCCTATAGTCTCCATAAATATACGTCAATAAACTAGTATCACTAAGCTACTACCATGCCATCGGCCATAGTTATGATCTATGTGACTATGCAACAATCAACTAGTAGCACACTGCAACTACCATGCCATCAACCATAATCACAAACTCTATGATTATGCATCAATCAGCTAGTAGCACACAACCACTACCATGCCATCAACCATAGTCATATCCTGCAGTCAACTGATAGCTACACAAGCTACCACCATGCAGTCCAACAATCTCTATGATTATGCAACAATCAACTAGTAGCACACAACTACTACCATGCCATCAACCATGATCATAGTATACAATCCCTATGACTATACAATAATCAACTAGTAGCACACAACTACTATAATGCCATCATCCATAGTCACAGTCTCTATAACTATGCAACAATCAACTAGTAGCACACAACTACTACAATGCCATCAACCATAGTCATAGTCGATGTCTCTATAACTATATGCCAATCAGCTAGTAGCACACAACTACTACAATGCCATCAACCATAGTTATAGTCTCATCTAGTAGTATGAAGCTACTCCCATAGTCGTCATGACTATGCATGCAATTTTTCTTCTCTCATTAGGTCCGACAGTGCATTACCCCCTCACTCACCTCACATGATTGATCTAGGGAACCCTTGGACAAAGGGGTTATCTGGTAGGAGGAGAAACAACACACCTCCCTCTTAATGAGGGTGGACATTCTGCATCATGCCAATCTTATCTCTGAAGTACTCATACTTCACTCTAGACATAGGCCTTGTGAGAATGTTTGTTATCTTCCCATCTGTGGATATGTAGTGGAGCTCTATAGCTCCTTTCTGCACCATGTATCGAATGTAATGATATTTGATCTCTATGTGCTTTGACTTGTCATGAAAGACAAGGTTCTTTGAAATCCTTACACAACTTTGATTTTCACAATGTATCGAAGTTGGCTCCAACTCTAGATCAAATATCCTTGCAAGTAACTTCTGAAGCCACACTGCTTCACGACTTGCCACACTAGCTGCAATATACTCTACCTCTGTTGTACTGAGTGCCACTGATGTTTACTTCATTCTCAACCATGAGATCATACCTGATCCCAGACTGAAACAACATCCAAAAGTACTCTTCCGATCCACTGCACTGCCTGCCCAATCAAAGTCTGTATATCCCTGCAAATTCACATCTCCATCCGAGAAATACCTCAATCCATATTCAAATGTACCATGTAGGTACCTCAACGCATGTTTTTTTGCCATCCAATGTGCATTTCTAGGTTCAACCATGCACTGACTCAAGGCATTCACTGCAAAACATGTGTTCGTCCTGGTGTTAACCAAGTACATCAAGGATCCAATCAGTTGTCTGTACATCATGGGATCCACCAAATATGAAGATGAATCACTCATAAGATTCATATTTATTGTCATGGGTGTGGCCATGGACCTGCATTCCATCATCTCGAATCTCTGCAGGATCTGAACAATATATTTTCCTTGGATGAGGAAAATCTCATTTGGTCTTTTCCACACCTCCAATCCCAAGAAATAATGCATCAGACCTAGATCCTTCATCTCGAACTCTGAAGTGAGTTCCCTCTTGCACCCATTTGTGAGCTTCTCATCCCCTGTAAGAAACAGGTCATCCACATATAGGATCAATGGGAAACCATCCCCAAGATCATCAAATAACTGTTTGATCTAGCATATCATTCCCTAGGTGTCTTCTTAATCCCATACAAGGCCTTCTTCAATATGTATACATGAGACTCCTTCTCATGTATCTTGTGGCTTCTCTATGTACACTTCTTCTAGCTACTGGAGCAAGTGTCTCGTCATAATGTTTCCCTCTTGTTGGGAGAATCCTTTGGATACAAATTAAGATTTGTACATCTCTATGCTTCCATCTGCAACATGCTTGATCTTGTATATCAACTTGGAAGTCACCACTGACTTCCCTTTTGGTATCGGAACTAAGACAAAAATCCATATCCCAGTCCTTTTTCCTGGCCTCCTTCTCTATAACTAAAACAAGGAAATCCTCCAGTAGGTCTCATATCTCCTCGAAGCCTTAGAAGCTTCGATCTAGCCTCCTGTTTGTCAGTCCTGGAAGGTGTCTCTCTCTCTCCCGTATGAATATGAGGATGAATACTTTCTGAATGAAAGTCTTTAAGCCACTGACTCTCTCCGAGGTAGCCTCACTCCGAGTCTACATGCTCCCTCTGAAGATTGACTCCCTCTAACTCTATATAATCTCTAGAGCCATTTTCTCCCTTTGCATGTGCTGACCTCCTCTGAAGTCTGATATCCTATGAACTGTCCTGGGGAGGCCGCTCCTCCCTATTGGATCTTGAGGGCTAACTCCCTCTGAACTCTAGCTCCTTATGAGCTGGGACTTGGTGGGACCACTCACCTCACCACTGGTTGAGGCATCTACTCCTCCTCATGATATGACTCATCAATACCATATGTATGTATACCCTTTGCATCCTCCAAAGTATCACATGACCATGCTAGTCTCTTCCTGGTCACTGCAACGATTCTAGGTAGGCCCTTATGGCTCTACTAAATCTTCCTGATGATCTAAAGAGTGATCAACTGAACTAGAGGGATTTGTTTGGTCATCTTCGAAGCCTTCTACTCCTTACAATCAATCTCAATATGAGATACTCTGTATCCCACAAAAGTACCCTTCTTTCCAGAAGGTTTTAACTTTGTCCTCTTCTTCTTCAGTACATGGATGTATACGGTCATGTATACAACTTCTTATCTAGATAGTTTTCTCCATGTATTTAACTAGAGACCATATAATATGTTGCCTCTTGCAACCGTCACTATAGTTCCCTCTCAGAGTTATCACCTATGACCTTCCCAGAACAAGAGCAACAACAAGGGAAAACAACATGCAAGAATAATACTCTTATAATAATAATAAAAACAAGAACGAGAACAATCGTCACAGTAGCTTCTTCTCAGAGCTATCACTTGTGACTTTCCTAGAACAAGATCCAAAACAAAGAACACAATAACAAAAACTAAGAACAACACTCTTCCAGTGTTGTGACCAATGAATCCTTCATGGTAGCCTGCCCAGAACAAGAAGCAAGAACAACAACATCTCCATGGTAACCTTCATGGAATTTACAAGATAACCTACCTGGAATAAGGTCAACAACCAAGAAAATCTCCTAGAGGAGATCAATTTATCTAGTAAACAAGTGCCTCATTAATACTGAACAATGAGCTTTTACTTTATGATCATAATACCAACAATATTCAAGTGTTACTAAACATTTGATAGCAACAACAATAATGGAACTCTTAAGATTGCTATTATAGTTACAACACCTACTTAGGCTACAATAGTGTAAAATATCAAACCTAATATGCAAAAATGGAGTCTAGTTATTGTTGTCCCATTTGAATTGTCATATATTGTAGGAGACATCATCATTGGTGCCTCCAACTCTTGGGATTCCTTTGAGTGCACTAGATCTAAGATTCCTTCGAATCTACTATCACTACTTGGATAAATGTCCTTTTTCCAAGTGTACATCTCCTACAAACAACTTCATCTTATATACAAGTAAACCATCCAGATTTGTATTTTAATATGAGACATTACATCAACAAGAAGTTAGAAATCTGAATCAGAAGGTTCAATGTCTAGGAAAATGTCAACAAGTCTAAAACCCTAAAAATTCAATTTTGACGGAAAGTCAATCTCAGAAGTGCAATAGGTGCGCTAGAGTAGGGCGAGTTGATCAGTGGTGGAGTTTGTCCCAATCATCTTTATAACAAATTCTCAATGAGCTTGACAAAGAAAATTGTGCAGTGACAAATTGCATGTGCAACGACAAATCTTAGCAATGTGGCAAATCTCACGATCTTTCTTCCAACAGTTAGACTGTTTTGAAGGTAACCAACTTTGATACCATGTTAGATTTTCATTAGTTTTGTTAATATTAGATTTAACATAGAATTTTTATCTTTTTTTAATATTCAATAAACATATAATGAAATATATAAGCAATAGCTAAACAAGAACAAGAGGACACATAGATTTATCTTGGGAAAACCCCAAATTCAGGGAAAAAACTCAGCCAAATTTTCTTAGAGAGAATATTCCAATACCACAATGAATAAGCTCTATTCACAAGAGAAAACTAATAGTGAAGAAACCCTGATAACAAATACTTATCTTCTTCTTGTCAAACCCTAGCGAGGGTAGAAAACTGAGTGACCACAGAATTGACATAAGATATGCGCATCACTAGCGCACCACATAACAAACACAACTGATAACAACAAATGCAATTGCTACTGCAACTGCAACTGCTACTATAACTGCAACTGCAACTAGCACAAATCAACTGGGCATCACCACACAATCTTAGTGCAACTCTTCCAGAGGTAACATACAAGAGAGATCACCAAGAACCACCAAGAATATCCTTCTCCAATTGGGGTGCACTCTCCAAGAGAACCAAAAACCAAAAATAGAGAAACTACATCTGCAACTGCAGTTGCAACTTCATAGTGCGCACAACAGAAGAAAAAATTCATGTCTGTACAAATAAACTGACCCAGATTAGTATTTATACTAATTTGGGTGCCTGTCTGGGGCCAACTTCTCATTCTAGGTCTTTATTATTTGTGTGGGTCGATTTCTCTTCCTGGAAATTATATTTCCACTTTAGGATTATTTCATGTGGGTTGAATTCTCTTTTGTGGTATTCTATTTTACTTTATTATTTTCTGGGGTGTTCTTCAAGTGTTCAATGGTATTCCTTTGACTTCTTGGAATTTTCTTCTTCTCTAAGAAAAGTTGTCCAGGAGGAAAATACCTCCCACAACTACCAAAACATCAATAAAAAGGTGACGTTACCATCCATGGTTCTAGGTATTCATCATGTGCTAGGGATGTTTCTCAAGGTGAAACGTTCATCATCTTAGGCTTCCAATGAGTGGGGTGCATCATCCACCCTATGGGATTTCAAGCCCCTATGAAGGTCCAAGTGGCTTAGTCCCTTCATGAATGTATTCCACCAGGAAAGGTCCTGCAAAGACAATCAAATATGCCCTCAAAGGGTCCACAAGTCACATGTATCATGCCAAGTAATCCACATTTAATAAAAGAACCACTAAAACATGCACATTAAATGCACCCTCTTCAAACTAAACAAATCCTCAAAGACCTTATAAACTTTTCCAAATTTAGGTATGTGAGGGTTGTCATGGTGCCCTAATGAGTAGGTCAATCCCAAAGTCAAGGAGTGTTTCCCAAGAAGACCCTCTCTAAGACATGTAGTGAATATGAGGTGGATGGGGGTAGGAATTTTAGACATGGGGTTCTTGACATATCAAGGGATCATATTGTCTCATTTATGGGTGCCTTTGTGGAGGGTGTGTTGCATCCCTTCGTTTGCAATGCAACATTTTTCCAAGCCATTTATTTGGCTCTATATATTTTTTTGATGGTCCGAACATTAAGTGCTATGTGCAAGGAAAGAAAAATAGCATCACAATGCCTCTTGAAGTTAGAACAGATTGAGTGCCATATGCATTGGAAATTAAAATACACCGCAATGCATTCCCCCATCAAGTGAAATTTTTTATTTATTTTCTTTTTAAAAGGTCCTTCATTTTTATGGAGAAGCGTTTCATTTCTCTTAGGACCTTAGGGAGAGCATCTAAAAGGACAGATTATGGATTTTTACTTTTACATTGCTAGCTACAATAGCTCTAGGCCTTTATCCTCTTCTTCCCATGAAATGAGCTATGAGCCTTTATTGGGGTCAATTAACCCAGAAACCTAATAGATGAGGAAACATAGGGAAAGAGGTATGGAAAATGGTAAGTATGAGCGAGAATGGTACGATGACCCTTCAAGGAGACCCCCCAATAGCAACACTTTTCCCGAGGATGACCCACTTACTAGGAAACCATGTCAACCACCAAGGTGAAATAAGGCAAAAGGTATAATTTCCAAGCAAATGTTCCAAAATCTAGAAAGGACCCTTTGCAACATGCTCAAATTATTCAATTATTAAAGTGACACTTACCATGATATCGAACTTGTTACCTCATGAAGCAAGACCTGTTGTTCTTTCTGGGCCAAGTTGGTGTGGCAGACGTTGTTATGCTGCTTGTGATGAATGGTGATGTGGTGGAGAGGAGGGGCTCTTCTACTCAATGTGGGCTCAACTGGTCATCTGGATCTTGATACTATGTGTCTTATACCTGCAGACTCTGAGACATCATCTCCTTATTTACCCCTAGGTTGGGGGGGGTAACATTTGGCTCCTACATGGGGACATTTGTTCGTCGTAGAGTGCATGAGAACCTCAACATCTCCCAGTATGAACTGTGCCTACACATACTCAAGCAATATATTAGAGCATCGAGGGGTGGTTAAATCATCCCTTATTCATATAAGCAAAACTTCAAAAGCTCAAAATTGACAACTACAAGATTTCTTAAAAGATTTTTTTTTTCATTTTTCAAAAACTTCTAACTAACATGTCAATAATTCAAGAAAATGCAATCACAAAAACTATGCATAATGAAAGAAAGTGATATGTAAAGAAAAACATATAAAATGAATGAAACTAACCTATGATGAACACACAAATGCAATGCGAAAAAGAAAATGAACTACCTACTTGCCTGGGGCTGGAAGCCTGTGGAGATCAGGTCTTGTCTACATAGGGTCAGAGGATAGATCTATCAACCACTAATGGCATATCCCTCTCGTCCATGGAAGATAAATAGTAAGTACCCTTTTAATATTTATTTTTGGTGACGTAAGGGCCAAGCCACAAAATTTAACTCTTCTTGTTGTACTTTGGTTTTCCCTTTCTTTTATCCCACATGAGTGCAAGGCTACCTTCATCAAATTCAAAATACGGTAGATATTCAATGTAAGGTTGTATGGGAGGATCTATTTTGAATACATGCTTAATAGTTTGTTCTTGCTCTTGATCCTTCTTTCCCTCATTCATATTTAGTATCTTGATGTATCTCGAGTCCTTTCCTTGATACTTTACACGATTCTCCTTATACTTGTTTGTCTTCGAAAATAGTGTATCAATACAATCCTCTTGTGAAAAAGGTAAATCTCAAGGATCATACTCAATAAATTGAGTTGTCACGTCATACTCACAATCACTCCAATAGTTGGGGCTATTTGGATCAACCACATGATTCTTTGCAACATGTTGACTATATAGAGTCTCAAATTTCCCATCCGCCATAGGGATATGTGCACGAGTGAGGTCCATAATGAGAAAACCACCAAGGGTGGTGTGCCAACTTCTCGATAGAAGCATGCCCCAAGCATTCGATACATTGATCACAACCACATTCATATTGATTTTGATGTGTGGGAAAGCGTGCAAGTAAACTCCCACATCTTTTGTGAGACTGTAAACCTTGACTTTGTTTGAATCAATGCCAAAAATGTTTCCATAAGGATGGGTTTTCCTCAAACCTAGTTGTATCATGACTTTCAAAGGAATCATGTTTGTTGAAGCCCCAAAATTCAACATACAATTGTTCAAACGAAGACCATTTATGCCCAGAGAAAGATAAAAAGGGGTATTGTCTTCCCTTCGGTTCCCATGATACATAGTATTCAAAATTACTAGAGGATCCTATGCTTCATCTTGTATTTCAAATTATTCAAAACTTCTTTCCTTATCAAAGGAATATTGCACATCTTGACCATGGGAACCACCATATTCATCTTTCCAATCATACTAGGCACGTCGATATTCAACTAAAAATCCTCATTTGCTGGTACAGGTTGCAAAAGCAGGTCATGAACTAGAGGTGGAGGAAGTGGAGGCACCTCCTTCGTTGTTGGGGAAGGCAAGGATGGTACTTTAGTTCTCCTTGAATATGTTAAAATCATTTTTTTCCTCAACCTTTCCTTCAAAGGTTCATCCAATTGGCGCAATATTTCCAACCGAGCATGCCTAGCTGCATGTTTCCTAGATTCTTCAAATTTCTCTTGCATGAAGTCAATGTATTCATCATCTTGGAGAATTTAAATTGTATCAATGAAGTTCAACTTGTTTGTAAAACCTTGGTCTTCTTCTTCTTTATGTCTAATACACTCATGTTCCCAATTAGGTTCTTCATAAGAGAAACACCATGGTGATCCTTCCATGCCAACCATCCCAATAGGATTCAAGGTGTCAAGACTCAGTTGCCTTTGTTTATTGTTGTGGATTTAGTTTCCAACCTGTGGTTTCCCTCTATTGCCTAATAAATTGAGGCCTTGGAGCATATTGTTGCCTTTCTAAATTCGTCAACCTTTTCATGATCTGATTTTGGCTCTGGATGAACTAGGTATTCATTTGATCAAACTTTTGAGCTAGGAGTGTGATTGGATCCTACACATTTCTGGTTGAAGTCTTCATCTTAGGTTATGTTCTGGCACGAGGGAACTGAAAAGGATCAATCTTTGAGCCGATAAGACGTTCTTCATTCTATGTAGTATATTCTTTGGCCTTTGCCAAATTTTTAGGCATATTTTCCTTCAAGATAAAATCAAATTGTCCTTCAAAAGAATTCAAATAAAGAAGGAGAACGACTGCTTCTGGCAGGAACAAGTCCTTCGAGATCTAGAAGTACAAGTTATCAAATCTAGCATCAAATTCCTTCACTATTTCATTCTCTTTCTTTTTGATTTGGTTGAATTGCATCAATAACATTCCGTTATCCTTCTTTGTTGTCCATCTACCTTTGAAAAACTTTGTGAGTTCCTCATATGATTGTAAATGATTGTCGGTGTAACACATCCACTGTGGGAATCGAAACTTTTTGGCTTTCTTTCCTTCTTTTCACCGAGGAAAGAAATTCCCCAAATCACGGTGCATGTATTCCCCTTTCTCTCTTGTCTTTCGAAGGGCCGAAATACGAAATGGATCTAACCGCTTAACGCGATTAACAATGACCCAGATTAAGTCTGGGCACTTTACCCTTCGGGATTTCGCATACCGGAGTTTTGGGGAATGCAATGACATTAGGTCTCACATTTGGGTTTCCTGGGAGCCGAAACTCCAAAAACGCCAACTCTAAACATGCTTCACTATTTCGGGGTTTCCTCCATCGGGATTTCGGGATATGCGACGATAGGAGGTCTCGCACCTGGTTTTCCCAGGAACCGAAACTTCGAATCCTACATACATGTATATATATGTCGCTCAGCCCATTTCGGGAATTCACAAACTGGGTTTTCGGGACTAGCGATCACAAGCAAACTTACCATTAGGTATCCCGGGTGCTGAAATACCGAAACACCCTATCTCATCTGTGCTATTATTATTTTGGGGTTTCGCATGTTGAGATTTAGGAATGTGCGAAGACAAGAGGTCTCGCACTTTGGTTTCCTGGGAGCCGAAACTCTAAAACCGATATTCATTTCTAAGCTCATTTCGACATTTCTCCTTTCAGGATTTCACGTTATAAAATGTCAAGGGGTTCATGCCCTTCGGCACTCTAGAAGCCGAAACACCGAGGTATCAGCTTTATGCGCACTAGGCCATCTTAGGGTTTCACATCTAGTAGATACTCAGAACAAAACTGTCCTTTGGGGNNNAAACTGTCCTTTGGGGGGGGGGGTCTCGGGTACTGAAACGCCAAAACATAGATCCAAGTCACACTATGCCATATCGGGACTTCGTAAGTTAGGATTTCGGGACTTGCAAGTACCAGGGAATACACCCTTGAGTATTCCAATTTTCGAAATGCCGAAATATCGTAACATATCCGTGTATTGTCCTTTTGGGATTTCACCCATTGGGATTTCAGGACTGGCGTGTACAAGGGACTTGCCTCTAGGTATCTTGGGTGTTGAAATACCGAAACTTCTTAACTTGTCCACGCCCTGTCATTTCGGGGTTTCATATGTCGGGATTTCACGAGTCATGAGGACAAGGGTTCTTATCCTCTGGTCTCTTGGGTGTCGAAATGCCGAAATGCTTACCAGCCGCCATGTGTACTCTACAATTGGATGGTCCATGCACTGCCATGGGTCTTGGGACTGACGGTCCCGATTTCTTTGTTACTTGCGAAGGTTAAAAAGGGGTCGAGGCATTATCGCCTACCTTCATTCAATTTTACAATCGTAACAGACCTCAGATCCTCTGAAGGGATCTCATTCGTGCATTTAGCAAGAGGGAGGGTATCCTGGGTATCGAACCACCTAAAGGTCCTAACTCATCCACACACTGTCATTTTGGGATTTTGTGGGTCAGGGTTTCGGGACTTGTGAGTGCAAGAGAACTCACACCTAGATACTCTGGGTGTCGAAAACTTTGAAAACTCCTAACTTACCCCCATGCTAATATTTTGGTATTTCGCAAGTCGGGGTTTTAGGACTTGCGAGTGTAGGGGAACTCGCCCTTGGGTATTCCGGGTACCGAAATGTTGAAGTCTACGAGGACCATTCTCCCTTGTGCAAGATTTTGAGACTTAAACTATAACATCTTCCTTCGGGTCCTGAGACAATTTTCACTAGGTTTGAAGACCAGACTGGAAGGTCTTCTAGAAGGTAAGGGAGTGGTCTCGAAAGGGTGCCTTTGTGGGGAAATCTATCCAAGGCATCAGGTAAGACAAATACGGGAACAAATCTCCCGAGAACAGACTTGAAATTTGTATTAGTTCAATATATATATATATATATATA
>CBVK0103183740.1:0-12960 GCA_900067695.1 Picea abies | reverse complement strand
AAATACTTACAGACCTTTGATGTAGATGCAACAACCTCACCACGATCTCCTTGTCCAACCCCTTGCTCAAATGATCCACAAACAAAATGACTATGCTACACTGATTATCTCCCTTATGAGATCATAAGTTTGATGCCTTCAATGTCCTCTCAATACCACTTCTCATGAGATCATAAGTTTGGTATCTCTAAAACTCTCTTTCTTTCACCATGAGAAGACCTCCTTATATAATCTTGGAGAGACCCAACCACCTTAGAGATTCTTGGGATATGTTGAGGATCCTTATCCATCAATTATGGATCTTCCCTAAGATCCAACCTTGACCTCAGATTCGAATCCAACCAACTCCAGAGATGAGGGGGATTTTTCCCTGATTTTCTTAACAACCCAAGATTTCCTCAAACAACCCAATGCTCCCCCAGAATGGGGCACAGAGTGTTGCAACGCTCCCCCAAAGGAGGGCCAGGAATGCTGGCACTCCCTGACAGTGGGTAGGGGAGAGTTGCCCAAAATTTATTCAAAAAAGCCCAGCGCTCCCCCAGAAGGGTGCACAGAGTGCTGGAGCACCCCCCCAAAGAAGGTCAAGGAGCGTTGGCACTCCTTGACAGTGGGTAGGGGAGTGTTGGCCTTCAAAAATGAATTTTGAGTGGTCTTTTTCATGGTAAAACCTTTGTACTCTTTGTCATGTGATTTCTCCTTCTTAAACCAGTCTTTGAAGTTTCCTTGTGATGTCGTTCGATACATGACATAGGAAAGATGACCGTATGATGTCTGCAACACTTCCAACACTTATGTCTAAAATACAACACATGTAACGCTTGTAATGATGACAATAGGTCATCATTGAAATGAGTAATTTTGATGTGTAACAGATTTTCCCCCAAAGTGTGAAGTTGGAAGACGTGATGACTGAAGTACTTTGTAGACTTTTTCGAGCAAGGGTATGGACTTGGAGAACCTGGTAGAAGCTGCACACAACCATCAAACAAATATTATGATATGTTTCAAACCCAAGGCAGACATACCTATGCTTGGGTGATAAAGACTTGCAAAGTATGGCCGCCATAAAATACACTGCGGATCCATAATTTTATTAACAAAAAGGTATAGCCACCCAAGATACAATGTGAATCTATACTTCCATGACATGAACTGATCGTAGCCATGAAAAATACATAGTGGATCTACGAGATGACAAGACATAGATAGGGACCAATACAAAGTGGATCTATGTGATAGTATATGTGTCAATATTCAAGAGAAACTCCGTCGCAACCTGGGAAAAGTATATACCAGAGTGATCACTCAACCCAGGGTATTCTTACCAATCCCAATGAAGTACGAGTATAACCATGTGAATAGATGTCCCGATGTTGAACATGGAAGAAACCACTTGATTACCGGTCAATGAGGTAAACCATTAACAAGTGCGAGGGAAATCACCATTGATGTGAATGATTCCCAAGGTACCCTAGTACATTCCAGCGAATGTGAATAGATGAGATGAAGTTGAACATTCATGAAATCACCTGATCAAGGGTCAGTGATGTAAACCCACTGTTGGAATAGAGGAGGCCTGCCATTGAGGTATGTAGGTCCCAAGGTACTAACTGGTTTCTAAGTCTAGTTCCCAGATAATGTGTTGAGGTCGACAGGAATAGACTCGTCACCGGAGGGCCTTGGTGCATCCCCCATCAACAACACAAAACTGACATAGAGATGTAAATTGGTAGATCAAATGAACATGGATTGACATGGGTATTGAAACAGGATATTTGTGATGGTTGACTCTCGAGGTAGATACTTCCCTTGAACAATGAGGCACAACAGCAGAAACATGGACCAAAACATGATGATGCAATGGACACTATGACTTTCGTCAGGTGACCCAAAGGAGTAAATAAACTCAGAGGATTGGTTCAGTGCAGAGTTTTAGCAGATTAAAATGTATGGAAAGACAAAGTGTCGTGTTCAAGGGCGACTATAAGAGTGACTGGTGATGTTTTCAAAAACTTCTTGGTTTGCTTCCTTCAAATTCCCCCCCCATCCAGATAGATGAGTACCTATTTTTAATTTAACGAGCTCGAGGAGGGTAACAGATGCTCGATATAACTCACCTTTGGTAAGTCCCTCTTCCTTTGTTTAATGAACTGGAAGAAGTAAGGGTTTGGTCCTGTATGGTCCCTTCAATGTATGATTGTTTAACGAGTCCAGAGAAGGTAAACTCAGTGATTTTTCATGTTTAGAGAGTTTGAAAAAGAACTTAAAGGCGACTCCAAGGTTGTCCTTTTTTGTAATGTTATTCTCGCGAGGTTGAAAAAGAGATAAATTATCACTCGAAAGATGTCCTTTCAAACCTTTTAACGAGTGGGAAAGGAAGAAAGATCACTCGACAATATTTTCATGTTTAGAGAGTCTGAAAAGAGCTTAAAGACAACTCCAGGGGGTTCCTTTTTCGTGCATCCATGTGAGTCCAAAAAATAGATAAACATTTACTTGGTGCGTTCTCGTGTTTTTTCGAGCGTGAGAATGAACGAAGATCATGCTCGTTAATGCGACAAGATAAAAATCGAACAAAACTACTATGAAACCTGCCAATAATGATAAAAATGCAAACCAGGGTATTAATAATGCCTCCAAAATATATCTCAAAACCCAAAATAACTATGTTTTAGCAAAAATGAAATTTTATAATAGTAAAATAGGGTCAAAATGTCTTTTACCAATTCATTTGTGCAAAGATTTTTAGTAATGGAGAAATTGAGCTTTGGAGGGTGATTCTTGTGGTCATTGGTGCCGGAGCTATGATCATCTATTTCTATTGCCGTATGGATCAGGTTGGTACTCTTTTTCTTTCCTTCAATATGTATGGTTTACATTTTAGTTTTGGGTAATAATTAGGCTTTAAAAATGATGCCCTGGGAGGTCTCAAGCGTCGAAAAGGGCTCGATGCTCTGCTAGAATGCTAGGGGGAGTGCTTCCCGATTTTCCAATGCACCTCCAAGCCTAGTGAAAGGGTGCTAGTGCTTGGTTGAAGGAGTGAAGGAGGTGCTACCCAAAAATCACAAAAATTCCCAAAACCTCGGTGCTCTTCTACAAGGTTAGGGAGAGTGTTTTAAAAAAATGAGAATTCTCTGGTGAGCCCTTTATATGAGTGTTGGCGATCTGATGGGAGATTAAATGGAGCGCTGACATCATAAACAAAGAAAAAAATTATTTTTTAAGTTTTTATTGCCTCAAATTTTATCAATGTAACATGACTAATGCTCTTTGATTGATGATGATTGTAGGTAAATTTGGCGAAAGTCATGATCGAGTGAAAAGAAAGAGAGCATGAACTCAATGATGTGGCTGCCTTGCAAAGTCCCGATAAAGGGCCGCATTGAGGAACTGCGGTCTTCTCAAGTTCTTTAAGATGCAAAAGATGAAGAAGGAAATTCTCCTTCTCGCGTACATGATCGGGTTGTGGAACACTACGGAGCAGGGGTTCCAAATTGGGACACAACTGCTTACCATTGAGTTGGAGGATGTGTATTTCCTGACCGACCTCTCAAAGAGAGGAGCTCCTGTGATCTTATCTAGACAAAGGGCACTTCCCGTGCCTGTAGAAGAGTACTTGGAAAATCATTGTGTCTGAGGATCGAGTTTGGTGGGAGGTAGAATTGCAATAAAAGATGTCAGAGATCTACCTCTTCGGTCTATTCTATTTTCCATCACAACTTTAGCATGGATTACCAGCTCGCACTTGGTTTTGAGATCGCAGGTGGCTTATGGTTTTCAATGTTTAGATCCAATTGTGTTCAACTGGAGTGCAACATTCCTTCAAAATGTGAAGGAGCAGATTTTGAGATGTCGGATAGGGAAACAAAAGCAGTTTGGATATGGTTCATTTCTGGTTTCATTATTCCTAGAACACATTCCTCATATGAAACCATAGATTGTACTTGCAGTACGACCGATGGGTGAACCACGTATGAAAAAATGGACAAGCCTGTCTCTGAGGCTGGGAACGGTGTCAGAGTTCATATTTATAGGAGACTTCTTTGCTTGGATGAGACACCAGTTGATCGTTATAGAGGACTTCCCATACACCGGAGTGGACTTCTGGGGGAGCATGGACTTGGTTCTTCTAGATGGAATGGACTGGGACACGTCAGGTGAGAAACCAAAACAATATTGTCAAGTGTTTTTTGATTTTAAAGTTTATATTATTTTTTTGGGGCACCTATAAGAGTTTTTAAAAGACGTATCATTTCATTGTGCAGATAGGGGAGAAACACGTCCGGTAGAGATTCTTTATCAAAAGTACGAGGGTGGACGGATTTTTCATAATGATTCTTTATCTGCTTTTGATGTGTCTCATTAATGAGAGTGACATCACGATGTGTTTCATCCAACCTGGTCAGATGTAAGAAGCATTCTTCTTCAGCAGAAGTGTGAGGCAGGAGTTCTACTTTGAGTTTCAACGAGGGAATTTCGTACTCGATTGGTAAAACAACTTCTATGCCATATACTAACCGGAAATGAGTGAATCCAGTAGCAATTTTCATTGAGGTATGGTAAGCCTAGAGAGCAGAGAAAAGTTGTAGATGCCAAGATGTCTTGTTTTCCCCTACCATACGTTGAATCATGGTTTTTAGGACATTGTTGATGGCTTCAACTTTTCCATTTGCTTGAGGATAGTATGGGGATGAGTTCTCAAGGTGAAAACCCAACTTGGCATTCAACTCACTCATCATCTGGTTTTGAAAGAGTGAACCATGATCAGTGACACTGTCTTGTGGAACACCAAAGTGAGTGATGATGTGGTTGAACAAGAAAATATTTGCAGTACGACCATCATTCAGAAAGGTAGGAATAGCCTCAACCCATTTTGTGAAGTAATCAACGACGACGATGATGTAGCCGTGCCCCCGGCTGAGGTAGGCTTACACTGCATGGAATCAATGCCCCATTTGGCAAAGGGGCTGATGGAAATAATGGGATGTAGCGGAGCGGGGTGGGTGCATGCCGTTTTATGAAAAACTTGGCAGGGTGGGCATTTTTTGACTACCTCAATACAATCTTTGAAAATAGAGGGCCAAAAATAGCCGACACGTAAGATTTTATGAGCTATAGCCATCCCATAAAGATGACCGCCACAGGCTCCAAGGTGACAGTCATTAAGGACGCGTTCAACCTCTGCATGAGTCAAACATCATCGCATGATAGTATCAATACCACGATGATACAAAGTGTCACCGAGGATAAGTTAACGACGAGAATGGTGACGAATACGTCGACATTCTTCACAAGAGATATCCGGCTGAAAATGTTGGGTCTGGAGATAAAGGAGGATATCTCCATACCAAGGATCGAACATGCTGATGAGGAATAGAGTTTCATCGAGGAGAGAATCTCTGGGCTTAGTATCTTCATCAGCATGGGGAAGATTGCAGATAAGCTCCACAAACACTAAGGATTTTTTAGCTTTGGACTTAGCAAACTCAATATTGAATTCTCGAAGGATGACAATCCATTTGAAATATTTTCCCCCAAGAACTAGATGTGTCAGAATGTGATACATGGGGTTAGAGTCCACGATAACTGTTATTGGTGCGTAGAAAAATGTAATGATGAAATATCTGGACAACGATGACGGCTGCCAGAGCCAACTTCTCAACATGTGAATATCGAAGCTCTGGACCAGATATACTTTTTCTCAAATAATATATCACATGTTTATCACCGTTAGGGTCCTCTTGAACTAACACCATAACAATAGTGGAAGTAGAGGCTGCTAAGTAAATGATATAGTCCTTCATATAATTCGGAGGATGCAATAGAGGTGCGTTGGTCAATGCATGCTTAAGAAAAGCAAAAGATCATTTAGCAGTGTCATCCCAAATGAAAGGAGTTTCTTTCTGCAACAATCACATAAATCCTTTGGTAATCTCTACGTAGTTACAAATGAAACGACGAAGAAAGTTTTCTTTCCCCTGCAAAATTTGGAGTTGTGTCAAATTATTAGGTGGAGGTAAATTAAGGATAGCCTTGATTTTTAAGGGATTCACCCAAATCTCATCCTTGGAAACAATGAAACCAAGGACTCATCCTGATTTGACAGCAAAGATACACTTGTGCGAGTTCAAATGAATGTGGTAGAATTGTCATCGAAGAAAATTACCCCATATATGACCAAAATGGTCTGATCAATTGGATGAATGGGTAGGTAAATCGTTGAGGTAATGTTCCACAATATGTTTGATATCGTGGAAAGCATATGACATGGCCTGCTGGAATGTAGCACCCATGTTTTTGAGGCCAAATGATATTTTTCTATAAGAGAAAGTCCTGCACGGCCAGATGAAGGTTGTCTTATGCTGATCAATGGGTAAAATGCCAATCTGGTTGTACCCTGAGAAACCATCCATGAAAGAGAAAATCGCACTACCTGCGCAATTATCAATGATCTGGTCGACAAAGGGTGTAGGGTAATTGTATTTTGGACAAGCCTTATTGAGGTCCCTATAATCAACGCATACACGAATGGTCCCTTGCTTCTTAGTGACCGAAACAATATTCGAAACCCATTTCGTCAAAGGGACATGATAGATGAAGCCATATTTCAATAACTTATCAACTTCTTCCTTAATAGCTACAGTCTTCTTAGGATGGACTAGGCGGAGTTTCGGTCGAATAGGTTTTACACCTTGGTAAGTTTTAATCTCATGCACAACGATCGAAGGATCGATCCCTGGCATTTCTTCATACCTCTAAGCGAAGACATCACATAATTATTTAAATAAAGCGGTATAAGAAACCACTTCCTCGGGCGAACAATTAGCACCGAGATTAATATTTTCCACGACACCTTCCTTGATCAAAATATCAATAACGACTATAGAGGTAATTTTGCCTAAACTCCCCTCAAAAATAGTATCTCATGTAAGTATGAGTGATTGTGGAAAGACGACAACATAGGGGGGGAAGATAGAGTGTATATCTTCCTGTATTTCTTCTAGAGGTGGAAGAAAAGAGGATCGATGATGGTTATCATCCCAAGGTACGTTGTCAATTCTAAGCATTTCCATAATAGATTCATCGGTCGAAAATATTTGAGAAATGTAGTCAAAGGCAGAGGTCATGGAATTCAACCAAGATGGCATCGAGTAGGTTTCGGGTGCCAAGAGATGTTGGTCATCTGAGGAAGGACATGATGATTGAATAGAAACGTATGAAGCCTCAACCAGACTAAGTGGCATGGTGTCACCTAGTGCATCGAACTCTAGAGGACTAGGTACAATCTAGGGATCAGATGATTCCAAAGACTAATAAGTCATAGTCCAAATCATATTGACTATGGAAATATGATGTGTGGTAGGAGGGAGTGGTGTAGGGAAGGTACTCATAAGGGTGGAATATTTTAACAATGCTACACCAACACTTTCATACGTGATCTTGTGATCTCCCAAGAAAGGAATATTGTTGGTAGTGGGAGCGCGGGCATCAGGTGTACAGAAATCTAACTGATCGATAGTGACAATTTTTCCCTAATGAGGAAATTGTACACATTGAAACACCGACGAAGAAACGACAATCATAGCATAAAACCAACTTATTCCTAGTAATAAGTTGTAATCGAGGGGAGCATCGACCACCTCGACGTCAACATAGACGATTTTTCCACCCAACTGGGCAGATAGGGATTGGAAAAGACCGTGAGGATGAAAATGTTTCCCATCGAATGCGCGCAACATTATTGGGGATTTGTGAAGTGCGGGTGATTTTAAGCCTTTCCAAAAAGCTAAAGACATGACACAAGTAGAGGTTCCCTCATCCAAGATAGTGCGATGAATTTGTTGATTGTGAACAACAACATCAATTTGAAAATCAAGTTGGTGAGAGAGTCGAGACTTAAAATTTTCCAGGTTAAACGTGATATTGTTGGATGACTCGGGATCAAAAGAGACAATAACAACCAAGAGCGTTCTACATTGAATTGGGTAGTGTTGTAGAACTTCTAACACAGACATAGCACATGGTGCTTGAGACAAATATTCAACAATGTTGTAGTTTTGAGTGGCACGTGAACTAGGATTAAAAGTAGATTTACGGATGATGCTCCTGGGAGGGCGTAATATAGAGTTGAACGTAGGTTTCTCTATTTGAAACGATCCAGAGGGAGGACTAATAGATAGAGGACTAATGGAGGATGGTGATGGATCTGGTAAAGTACCATTAGTGACTTTTCCTTTGTCAGGTTGAGTTGGCATGTCGTAGGTCGTAGAGCAAGTGGTTAAATCAATCCTGTTAAACATATAAATATGGGCACTTGTCGAGGCTTCATCATTAGAAGGGTGGCTAGAACTGCCCTTGGAGAAGGGGTTTGAGAAACCATAGATTGTTGCTGAGGAAAAGCCCGAGTAAGAACGTTGGGTTGGGAATTCCCTTTAAAATGTTTAGCCACTTCATCACGATGTGGACAGTCTCGAGTGTAGTGATCATCACCACAAATAAGACATGGGAATTTCGACTTCCACTGTGGTTGATTTTCGATAGTAGGTGGTGGGTTTTGAGCTTTGGGTTGTTCATTGTTGTTATTATTTTTGGGTTTGTTATTTCTCTTCTTCTTACCTCCAGACTGTTGTGAAGGGGTAGATTGAACTGCATTCACCTCAGAGATTTGAGTTTGGGGGGAGGTAGAGGAGAGTGAGGTCAAACTGGGAGTGGGTGCCAAAGCAGATCGATTTGTTGTTCCAATCGACTGGGAATCAGATTGGGTTTTGACAGAGCCAATAACTCCATCCGCATGTGACGTGGATGGAGGTTTATACGGATCGATAGTGGCACAGGTAGCATTTGGGATCAACTCATACAAAGTACCAGATTGTGAATAGACCAAATATAAGTACTAAGCCCTAGAAATGGATTCTTCCTCGGTGACTTCACCATGCTTCATGACATCACGAGCAATCAGGGGTAACAGTGATTTAGTAAACCATTCCACCAATAACTGGTCAGGAATGATTTCTTTGATCAACCTCCACCATTGTCTCCACTCATGAATATGATCAGAGATATGTACGAAGTTAGTCTGACAAAGGGAGGTCAAGAGTTCGGTACCTGTCTAGTAACGAATGGGTAGTTGAAAGTGTGTGAGAAAGGACATAGCAAGGGAGTTGAAATCTTGGAACGAACCATGTGGAAGTTCAATATACCACTTGGTTGTTGAGCCTGTAAGTGTTCGCTGAAAAATATGTAAATGTATAGAATCGCCCATTAAGGATTTTGATGAACACTATAAATGGAAAGTCATCACATGATTATTCGGGTCTTCTCCAGGTTTACCGTCAAATTTTGGAATATCGAAAGGTAATTTAGCAGGGATCACTAGCCAAAAGGGATAATGCAATATAGGATCATTGGTCAACCAAGACAAGTCTGGGAGATCCAGAGTTGCGAGAAACAAGAGTTGTCGGTTAACTTACTAGTGTGGAATATGGATACTAGTAGGGCCGTAAACTTGGTTAGGTGAATAATTGTATCCAATAGGTCCTCCTACATATGGTTATTGCTAACCAGAATAAACAGGATTCGATGATGGTTGAGAAACATGTGAAAATGGAGGATAACCTGATGGGTTATGAGGATTATAAGTCAGTTGATGGGTTTTCCCATAAGGGGGATAAACATTTTTTCCATGAGGAGGATAAGGTTGTTGTTTTCCTTGATGATGTTTCCCCCCAGGGAATAGCAGATTTCCCGGAAAAGGAATGTGCCAAGGATTTTGTGTCACATTATGTCCATACAACGGGTTAGGGACTCTAGTCTGAGATTGCCCCCCAAGATGAGATTGTGTCCCCATTTGAGTTTGACTCCCAAATGGAAGTTTCCCACCAGCATGAGGTTGAGTGCCTAGAGGGATCTGGAAACTAGAAGTGAATGAATGATTGGAGGCTCCAAATGGATTAGAGCCACCAAGACTATCTCCTCCAAATAAAGGTGTAGGCATAGAACTTTCGGGTGTAACCTAGGTAGTGTTGGAAATGGAAGGATTCAGAGCTTTGTACCCAAGTGGAATTGACGAAGTTAGTCTAAGTGGTGTTCCAATTGGAGCCTGGGATGGTGTCACATTTCCGGTGGGGATTGTAGCAACATGAAAGACCATAGTGGAATGGGCCATCTGGAGAGAAATGGTCGAGTGAGGACCAACTGACTATGTGTCTGACATGATGATGGCATTGCTGGGTGTACTAGAAAAATGTTCTAATGGTATCGTGTAAGTAGTTGACGTTTTAGGCAATTGGGAGATGACAGGTATATCAGAACCTGCCCTCGAGTTGAAAAGATCTCACACTGTGAGAGGCGGGTTTCTAAATATGTCAGTAGTCCAAAAGGGATTCTCACCTTCAGGGCCTATGAGGGGTCTAGTCAGTATTCCAGAAGTATCAACAACAAGTTCTCTAGATGAATTTAGTTGGAGAATACCTCTCTCGTAACCGTGAGGAAGTCAAAAAGACTCTAGAGAATCAGAAATTTGGAAATGTTCTAAAGAGTCATTTCTTTCCACTTGTGAAGTGGTGGTGTCATGAACCTCACTCTATTGAGGAGAGCCCTCCGGTGGATCGATAGGCAAAGGTTGGTAACCCTCGGGATCTTTCGAGGGTATCCCTTGCATTCTGTGTGAGTGGCATGGAGGAATATTGCCTGAACCAAATACTTTATGGAAAACATCTATGGCCAACTAACGAAAAGAAACAACATATGCTAATAAAATATAGGAATCAAAACCAAGCAAACAAAACCTTCTCTCGATGGCCGTAGTAGTTGGTGATGAAATCCAACGTCGTGTAACCAAGTCAAGGAGGGGATAGGATATGAGTGGGTGGAACAATTATGATGGCGACTTGCTTAACGGAATTACACCTTGGTGCAAGCTTCCACCCAGTAATTGTGGATTTACCCTCCAAGGAGCCTGAGTGAGTTTGACCACCATCTGTTCCAAGTACAATGAAGACTTCCCTTCACCGTGACCTCATGTAAAGACCCTAAATATTATGGCTACTAAGGACACCAACTCGCAGTCGGCCCCTGGGTGGGTATAGTTGACAGTCCAGTCCAAACGTATGGGTAGGATAACAAGTTTGAAATCCTTCGAGAGAACTGAGGACAAGTGGACCGGTATAACTCCAGAGGACCTCGAATGGATTCGGAGTTCACGAAGAACTGAGAATAAATGAAGACAGTTGAGCCTCAAGAAGAATCCCCGAGATACAATATGACTACTACGAATGGTTGAACCACAGAGGGATAATCTTCGTAACTCTCCTGAATGAGACCTCTTGCATAACCCCTGTGTGAGAGGGGGATCCCATAAAGATTATATGAAAATTGGATTTTCTCTCCCTATCGCAAGATGATAATGTTTGTTTTGAATGCTTTGGAGAGTTGTACTCACAGCCTAATCCAAAGTGCTAATCCTAGTCTAATGTTGGTGGAAGATTCTAAAAAAAAATAATTCTAGATCAATTTTAATTAGCATTGATTTTGCAGCTGTTCTTTACTCAGGGGTGTATGAGAGTGAAACTGATGATATTATGACTCAATTCCCAAAAAAATGCATAAGAAATGATAATCAATCTTTTCTTTCAATGAATGTCTATTTAAGGGAAGTATAAGGAAATTTCCTTTCGCTGTCAAACATTAAGATGCAATAACCTCATGCAACTGTTTCTCAATCAAGAATCCAATATGATGCTAAAATATCCAAAAATTCGTTCTAATATCCAAAAACCAATCATGAAAATATATCTTTTTGTTTTAAATGTGACTGATAATCAATTTGATGTAAAACTTCCTATGTCATGCAGACTTCAAGATCTATGAGATTTAAGCAATCAGAAGCCAACTTCACATAAAAAAAAACACACTCTCGTTGTGATCAAACAAGAAACACAAAGACAACCAAATTTGCAAAAAGAAGAACAAAAAACTCAAAACAGAAGAAAATGCCTGATAAAATGACCTCAAAGATCAAATGCAATTGTGCATAGATCTCTGAATTTCCTTACAACAACTTTCATTCAATCAAATAAGTGAACAAGCAGTGGATTGACTCCAAATCTCAGGGAATAAGAGTGACTCAAAGAAAGGAAGAAAGATGTCAAAAATCCAAACAAAACATCATCAATTCTTAGAAATCAAAATGTTGGAGGCCAAAAACAAGGACACACTGAGATGGTAATAATCCTGAGCAGATGAAAAAGAAAAAGCTAGACTTAGAGATCAACTCCCAAAAATATTTTTAGTAGAAAAAGGCCAACACACTGGTCTCAAGGGTACCATAGCATTGCATAGCTCTTTGGGAGCCTACAAGGGAGTGCCAGTGATGTGGTTGTAGAGGCAGGGGAGCATTGGGCTCTTAGAAGACCAAAATATTGCCCATAACTAAAAAAAAATCAGGAAATACAGAAATTGAGTGTGTATGGAATGAATCCAAGAGCCAACAACACTTCTAATAATAATATACACAACATTAATAAGATCTAAAGGTGAGCAAAGGCCAAAAACAAGACCAAGGAAGGAAACCAAATTGAAAGCTTCAGTCCTCAGTGGAGTCGCCAATTTCTGTTACAGGAAAATCCCCCTGCGGACAGGTGGATTCTCTCTTGAACCCTAAATCTCTAAGATCAAGAAAAAAAGGTGCTAACTTTGGTCACTGACATCCCTTTAAACCTAGCTAAACTAATCTATAGAGAAGAGGAAGAAGATGCACCTTTTTACAATGTTTGTCCTCGTCCAGTTCCAAGTTGAGCTCTGATCCACAAGCTCTTCAACAGGTCCTGCAATCCAATCAAAGACAAAACATGCTTCCTATTCTACTATGATTATTTTGAAACTAGATCTATCTATTAGAGACAAGTTCATGTAGGCATACACAATCTTGAAGGAAACATGCCAAACACATGTATTAATGAG
>CBVK0103183717.1:0-10417 GCA_900067695.1 Picea abies | reverse complement strand
AAGCCCGAGGTAACACATCTCTTAAGACAAATTCTCATGTTATCCAAGGTTTCCAACCAAAATTTCACCTTCATGCAAGCATACATAGGATTCGATTTAACCTTCATGCAAAATAATTCATCTCTGGCAGGTATTTAATTTAATAGTATTCTTTGATCTCACCACAAATTCATAGATTCATGGAACTTCTCTGTTCCGATTATATCGCCCATAATGGTTACTTTTGCAGTCTTTTTTTGTGTTGGGATTATATTTATTCTATTCGAGTTTTGATTTGCAATCGACATAGAATTTAGTGGACAAACTCTGCCCAAAAACAGTCGTCAAAGCAGGGCAGAGAAGCTCTTTATTCAATATGCCTGGAGGGTTAAATATTTGCGAGAAAGACAGAGATTATAAAGGCGTCCAAAGAGTAGAGTCTTTCATGAAAATGTCGAAAGAAGATTTCAGAGAGTGCAAGAAGGCAGGGAAATATAAAGGTGTCAAAAGGCGTAATTACGGTCGTTTTGCTGCAACAATCAAGGATCCAATAGCTAAAAAAAGTCGTTGGCTTGGAACATTCGACACACCAGGCGAAGCCGAAGCTGCCTATGTTAACGCTGCAAAAGAAATAAGGAAAAAGCGCGAACAGGTCAATTCAGAACTGTGTATCAGCCGGTCTAGTTCTCTTGGCACAGATATAAAAAAGGCGTTGCACCTTGATAGCCCAGGGCCAGATTCTAGAACCAGACCCGACCGCTACAGGACCACTTTAGATTTAAGCTTTATGGAGAAGATAGTTAGCGACCATGATACATCCATTATTGACAGTAATACCGATATCAATAACAACAACAACAATTTGGACGATGATGTTGTTTGGGGTCATGCGAAAATGTTGATTGAAGCAATTTACTCTGGTTTATATCTTAAACCTGAAGAACTTGATTAGCAACCTGAGCAGCAACTTCAAAGGCCGCCTCAGCAGAAATTACACATTATCCACGGACCAGGTTCACTTACTCTAAAAGTTTGACTTTTTGAAGTTTTTATTTGCATATTTTTTTATCAATTTTTATTGAAATTCAGTCAAACATTGTTGGAACTCTAGATTTGAGTGATTGACTATGTATAATTCTAGTTTCATTTAGTCTAAAAATTCGACTTTTTGAAGTTTTTATTGGCATATATTTTTTGATCAATTTTTATTGAAATCCAGTCAAAAATTGTTGGAACTCCAGATTTGAGTGATTGAGTATGTATAATTCAAGTGCTCACTTAATCTAAAAGTTCCATTTTTTTAAGTTTTTATTGGCATGTTTTTTGATCAATTTTAATTGAAATCCAGTCAAAAATTGTTAGAGTGTCCTTAAAGATTTTGAGAATGCCAAATCTATTTATACATTCAAAAATACAATTTAAACAAAAAAAAATTGAAATTTCATCAAAATCTGTTTCACCAGATTCCAGTGAAAAAATTCAAAAAGTCTAATGTTTAAACAGTCTTATATTTTATTGCAATGTAATTGGCATTCCTTTACATGACATCATCCTCATTATTTTATTTTATACTGTTGTTGTTTGTTGTTGTTTTGGTTTATTGAGAGAATAGAAATCAAGTGTGGTCAGTGTTTAACTTAAATAATAAGTATATGTATGCAGATCATTTAATGTAAATATTAAGTATGTTTGTTGTTGTTTTGGTTTATTGAGGGAATAGAAATCAAGTGTGGTCAGTGTTTAACTTAAATAATAAGTATATGTATGCAGATCATTTAATGTAAATAATAAGTATATGTAGAGCATTTAATATTGAGGAAAGAGAAATCCAGTGTGGTCAGCAATAAGGAGCTGTATTCAGAGCAGAGCATTTAATGTGAACAATAAGTATCTGTCTGCAGAGCATTTAATGTGGAGGAAAGAGAAATTAAGTGTGGTTAGCAATAAAAATTTGCAAGCAGAGCATTTAATGTAAATAATAAGTATTTTTCTGCAAAGCATTTAATGTTTTGATCAAATGTGAATCATTAAATCTAATGTAAATTTGGATTCAATAACTCACCACATAGCATGCAAAGCATTAAATAATTTACTTTAAATCAAAACCCATACTATAATATGCAAAGCATTAAATGATCTGCAGCATAGTGTTTATTGCTTCCTACAAGTATAATCCCTTACACTATCAATAGAAGAACAACATTTTTGTATATAGCTAATGTTAATGTTGTTTTCAAGTGTAAAGAGTGCCCGGTTCCAGCTGTCTCTGCGGCTTACCTGGAAATTGGCATTGCAAAATTCAAGTTTTTATTTCGAATTATCGAATCCTGTCCAGTACATTTTTATTTGATTTTTTTTCCATCTACTCATTATTAATGAGGGTAGTTGGTTCATGAATTATTATTAGAATTTAGTTATGTAATTGTTAGTCAAATCATAAGTTTACATTGTTTAAATTATGTTTTTAAATGTATAAATTAATTTAGATTTTTTTTAAACTCTAAAAAAACACTTTAAAAAAAGAAATAGATTGTAAATACAACTAAATATATGTTTAAAAATAGTGGAAATGTTTAAGCTATTAAACACTTGTTATGATGAAAGACATCAAAATCTGCATCCAAATCATCTCCAGTTACATAGAGAGACAGTTTTTTGGCAGACTGGATAAGGACATTTTAGTTGTTGGATAATTCACTTCCTCAGTTTCCTGTAGGCTTTACAGGACGGAAATTTTCTTTTAAAAAATCTCAATTGATTTTGACCACATATTTATGGTCTGCAATTTTACATACATAGCTTTCTTGGATGAAAATCGAAATCTTATTATTGACTGCATTTGTGATATATTTAATATTGAAAATATTTCAATTATTATTTAATATTTAAAAGTTTTACCAGATCTCTATCTAACACATCCGTATTCATACTAATGTTGTAGTTGAACCATGGTCTGGACAAGAACCTTCACTAGTTGCCTAGAACTTTCTCCCATTGCATAGTACAACTCACCTTTTGCAAGAAAACACTAAAAAGTAAGATTAATGACTCCAAAAATTTAAGTGTTGATCCATCTACTAGCCCATGGGACCCATTGTATCTTAAGCTAGTATTAGTGGTTTTGAGCACTAGCTCGACATGGTTGAAGGAGAAAAATCAAGCATTAAGTCCTAAAGGAGATTTCTAAGAATTTAGGGACAAGAATAACACCTTAGAAAACACATGGACTCTTGAGGGAATCATTTCCCTTTTAGTGGAGATATAAGTGTCATTTAGATGTTTTGAGCACTAAGTATGAATCTCGAGGCCTTAGATATGGTCAAGGGAGGAAACCCAAGCATTATGCCCTAAAGGAATATTGTAGGCATCAAACCCCAAGGATGATGCCTCAAAACACCACACAGGACCTCCTACCCTTATCCTTGGCCTCTGACTATTGATATCATAATCATTAGGAGGTTTTGAGCACTAAGTATGGGTCCGAGGTCTTTGGACATGGTTAGTAGAGGTAGTCAAAGCCTCAGGACCAAAAAGAGGTTTTTGGGCATTCAAAAACTAAAACAATACCTTCAATCACCATACATGGCCTCCCTATGGATCTTGGCCTCCTAGTGGGGTATCAAAACTATTTGAATGTTTTGAGCACTAGTTATTGCAAGTAATATTTCAATTATAACTTTTGACATACCTTGTGTACTTGTTGAGATCACATATACTTTTCTTTATGTTATTGTTAAAATTGTTTGAGAGGGCTAAAGGTAGAACATACTATAACAAGGAAGGAAACATTATCATATAATATTAATTAGAAACATACATCTATTACTAATTAATAATGTTTAAATGTGATTAAGATGATAAATACTAGAAAATGCCTAGTTAATAACCATGGAAAATCTATAGGTTGTCCATCACTATAAGAATAAGCCAAACATTGAATTTTGTTAGCTTCTTTAATGTCACAAATAACTTTAGATTTTTTTCTTTCTTATTCCCTCCATCTAAATTTTTTCATTCCACTTTGTGACATTCATTGCAATATTCATTGTGTCAAATAAATAATGTCTTGTAGGTGATCATAGTAGGGAAACCAATTAAATTGAATGAAGTATCATTTTATACCTCATGGAGGCTCATCATGTCAATATTTAAAAACATACACAAATATATATATTTTTTATTATAGTAAATAAAAATAAATATTGAAAAAACTGGAATAAGTTACAAATATGGATGTAACTAAAACCAATTACTTACCCCAATTCTTCTCAATATTAATGTTATTTTTCCAACCTCTTCTTTCCCATTATAGGGATTTTTTGGTAGTTTGATACCCATGGTTCCTATGGAGGAAATGCATGTACTCATTAGACAACTCTTTGCAAAAATTATTGAACATCTAGATATTGTTCTAGGACCACATACTATACATGCATATTTCAATTTTGTTTAACGACATTCAAGATATGGAATAAAGTTAATAGAATTCAAAAAATTTCAAAAATGTGTGAAGTAATAGAGGATATGTAGAGAAATTGTTTTTAACATACAATGAAAATGTGTTAGCAAGGAAGCATCATGAATTGTCCATGTAAGTGTTCCATGGAATTGAAATTGGTATTGACCTATTGGTTTGGATATGTCCTACATAATGATGTTGGCCCATAGATTTAAAAGTTTGTTAATAAGAGACTCAAGATATACACACATATCTCTAACTTGGTACTTACCTGGTTATTTGAAATCACAAATAATCAATTCTTTGTATAGATAAAATATGTAACAAAAACAAAATATGGTATGTTACTATGGTGTAAACATTCTTAAAAAAATGTACTTAGAACAATTAATACAAACATTAAGTGCTCCCTCTTTATTGACATCCAAGGAGGAATGTTATTGTTCATAACAAAACTGGCTAAACTAAGTAAATGGATATGAGCTCTACAAATGGATTGACATGATTAGTTGATATTTAAAGTTTAACATTACGAGGTTCTTCTTTAAAAATGGGTCATCTTTCCTCGATGTCTCTGAATGTAGAACCATATCTACGAATTAGATTAGCCCCATCTTCACTTCTCTTCCTTGAATGATAATCTATAATCTGTGCTATGATTTATCACCTGAAAATTCATTAGAAATGTGGAATTATGGGCTTATGATGAATAACCTTGTGGGGAACCTTATTTCTTACCTGATTAATTCGATATCTACTATTTTCACATTCATGGCATTCCAACTTTGTTGCATGTTTCCCATAATATATAATATGATCATTAATACATCCATCAATTGTTTGATGTACTCCATTCCGATGTCTTTGATAAAGGCACATAATTCTTGGTATGTGCAAGGTAAAACATTTGATGACGTTAGGAGAATATAAATTTACAATATATAAGAAAATTTAAATTAATGTATTGTATAGTGGATTTTTTTTTTGTAAGTTCAGGAGCTAATCTATTAAAATACAGTCAAAAATGTAGTAAATGGGCATGTCCTTCGTGGGAAACCAGGTGGGGAGAGACTTGGGAATTCTGCCTGCCCTTAATGTGAAACCATGCTTACCAAAAAACTTAGGTTTAATTGTCTGTGTATATTTTGCAGAAAAACCAATAAAGCTTGCAAAAGATAAAAAAACTTGAAAGTAGTGCAGAGGGTTGAACATCAAGAACAGAGGTCATCCATAGGAGTTTCTTTGATAATTGGAAAGCTACCAAAATAACTTTCGTTGTCACTGGAAGAGATGGAGTTGTTTGAGGTTGGAAGCTTGACCAGAAGGCCTGCAGTTTTGATGTCGAGACCCTTCAACAATCTGTGCGTGCCTGGGGTAGTCAGCGAGCTTTGTGTGCCTGGACCAGTCTCTTTTGCCGAGATGTGAGTGCCTGGAGTCTTCAACGTGCCATGCATGCTTGGAGGAGTCATCTCAACTGTAATGTTGGGAGTCTCTTAAGGCGTCGAGGAGTTAGGGTGAGTCGTAGAGGGAGGAGGAAAAGTGTTGGGGGAAGGTAGAGCATAGGGAGGAGGGTAGGCTGTGGGGGAGTGAAGTGAGTGAGGTGAGCTATAGGGGCTTGGAATGAAGACTCCAGGGAGGCTGAGTAGGGTGCGTGCAAGGATATTTTTGACCACCCAGTAGCTTCATTGGTGCCTGGAGGTGCGACGGGATGCCAGGAGGGAGCCTGAGATCTCGTCTTCCCAGTCGTTAAGCAATTTCCTCAGTGAGCCCGAAACCGAGCGGTCAAATCTGTCCTGGTTGGATAGGAAGGGAATGTGAGGACTTGTGGAGGTTCACCTTCCACATACACTTCTCCCCAGGGTGGGGGTGGCATACCGATGAGGAGGCATAAGCGAGCAATTGAGAAGACCAGGCACAAAGGAGAGCCACCACCTTACGCTGAGAGAAAAGGGATGTCGTATGTGAGGAGGCGAGAGCCAATTCACATGGGAGGTAAGGTGAAAATGAGAGGAGAGATCACAGGCATCTGGGAGATGAGCACGAAGAAGAGGGAGTGTCACGTTCGATGCCATTAAGGTCATTGGACTTCTAGAGTGTGTGAGTTGAAGTTGCGTACAGATGCAGCACAGGTGAGGGGAAGGAGCCATGGGAGAAATAAAGGAATAGTGTCTCAGAGGGGTGGGATGTTTAAGGAACATGAGGGGGAGGTGAGGTGGCACACGTCCCGACAGTGTGACACGTGCTGGGGGGAGGGGTGGAGGTCGTTGAATGAACACCCGCATCCAGGGTATTGTATAATGGATATTACATCTTAACAATAAAAAAAAATAGATAAAGGCTTATATTTATATAAATAAGTATCTTCCATACCTTAGGATCTGTGTCATACATGTGTTTGAAATATAGTTCAATACCTTCAAGTTGATCAACAACAAAATAATAAAGAGAAGACTTGACATTGAGTCTTTGTATATGGGTTCTTGTGCCTTATCAATAAGAGGTACATCATGAATACCATAATAGATATCATCCATGGGTTTGCTCTCATTCATGGAAACAAAGGTTTCTTGGATCAACCTATTTGTCCCTTCATTATCAATAATATATATATCATTTCTTTTTGTCTATATGATCAACTTCAATTCCATCACCCTCACCATCTCTACTACGAATTGCAACATTGGGAATTCCTAACCAAAGTGGTTTTTCCTTTATAATTACAAATAAATAAATATAATTGATCAAAATATCAAAACATTTAAAAATTAAAAAAAAAAAAAAAAAGAGAAACATGTTTCCTTTATTTTACCAAAGGGTAATATTAATATCCCTCTTCTAAGTGCACATGCAATAAGCAATGTTTTTAAGTTATTGCTCTATTAACTATTTTTTATTTTATGGATTTGCAATTCATGCAAGGGAAATAAAATTTCCCATCAAGAATATTAAGAAGTTATGTATCATTTAGAGATGGTTTTTTATTAAGAAGTTATGTATCATTTAGAGATGGTTTTTTATGATTGTTTCTATGCATAAAATAATCACATTCATTAAAATCAATATCTATAGTGAAATCCAAAGCTTATTCAATTAATTTCTCCATATAAACCAACAAACCACATGCATAAACACTCGAGTTAGTATTTCACAATGTTTCTATTTCAACAAATTATTCAACTCATGCATTAATACAATAAAGGAATTTCATATAGAGATTTCAAGTGGCATTTACAAATTTTAACCAAATAATTTTTTTATTATGGGGAGAATGATGAATTTAACAATGTAATAAAGTATAAATGTTTATCACTCTTAATATGTCACCAATTATCAAATTTTCAAATAAAATATATGGTTTCTTTTACGCATCTTCTTTCTAAAATGTGGAATTTTTTTAATCATAAATGCCAAAGGTATAAAATACTCATCGATTTTAATCCAAAGATTGTTTTTTTAACTAGACATGTTAATTAATTGATGTTAGATCACTATAAATTATTTTCACTTTGTCAAATTTGATTGTACACAAGGCACATTGAATATTCAATGATAGTCACAATGGTTAACCGAAGTTATTGTAATGATGTTGGTTAAGTGACATTTATTGAGGGTAAAAGACAAAAAAAAAAGAGACAAAATTTGAGAAATTTCACTATTTTTACATTGGTATTGATTTTTTTTTTCAAATGTGGATCCAAATGTCATATTTCAACCCCAAATTTAGTAGTGATGGCCCTTCATCCAATAGTGAAAATTGTGGCATTTTACATTGGTATTGATTTTTTTCTTCAAATGTGGATCCAAATGTCATATTTCAACCCCAAATTTAATAGTGACGGCCCTTCATCCAATAGTGAAAATTGTGATGCCACAGTGGCATATCTTCATCATATAAACCAAGCAATTCTTTTACCCCCTTCTAAAATGAGAATCCTTATTACCCTTTCCTTGGCCCTCCTCCAAGGCCCTTAGCGAAAAAATCCTCCTCACTTCAAGTTGGTGTCAATTGTTTCAACCTTTGTCAATCCAAAAAACCCAAGATTTTGAATGACTAAACATGTATAATACCCATAATCACAAAAAAGGGGAAGAAGAAGGGAATATAAAAAGACTAGAAAAAACCTCAGGGGAAAGGGGTAATGCAACCAATCCAACAAATAACATTGGGGGAAACCCATAACATTACAAACTAGAACCAAAATTTGGGCCCTAATAGTGAGCCCAAGCAAGGGAAGAACAAACAACTCAAGACAAAATTTCCTTGTTCTCTATGCAATGAGTATGGCCATTACACTCATCACTACCCTCAAATATATGAGTTTAATAGGTTGAAGGAAATAAAAATAAATATTGTTACTAATCCCCCACATGTAGTGTTGCAAAACCCCTTCCCTTAGTAAAGGGTATGAGTTAACAAATATGAGAACCCATTCTACATGAAGTCATCATATGTACACCTTCAAAATCAAAACAATATGTATGGCTACATTGAGTTGAATCCAATGTCCAACACAATCATTCTCAACCCTCAACTAGTTATTTGTTGTGGATTTTGTAGGCTAGTAGAAACCCTAGACCATGTGTACCAACGGTGCCTCAACATCACACTACTCATAACCCACATATGAGGGCTACTCATAGCTATAGTATTGTGGATGACATGGCTCAATTACCTACTACCATGTTGTTATTACAGGTCCTCCAAATTGATCATTCCTGGAAGAAGGATTTATTATCAACTCTTTGCACCATCAACCCATTGGATTAATGCTTGACGACCTTTGAATTATACAAGTTTGAGACTATGTTACATTCATTGGTTGCATTCCAAATCCCTTTCATGATTAAAAATCCCATTATCTATTGACATACTATTGATAAATGGGCATCCACTTGTGTCTTGTCCACTACGGTTTAGTGGAAGTTATGTTCTCCTGATCGTATGTTGTCCACCGTTAGCCTTCAAGATTATGATGGTCATCCCTCTCGACCTAAATGGGTATTTTAGAATTTCCTCCACAAGCTAGTCCCTCTCGACCTAAATGGGTATTTTAGAATTTCCTCCACAAGCTAGTGGGTAGGATGGTTTTGATTGATACAGAGGTGGTCGAATCTTTGCTTGACTAGAGTATTCTTTTTTAACGCATTTATATGTATGCAATGAAATATTCCCCATTATGATGTTCCCTATTGATGGAAAAATTATAACATCATATCATCTTACTTATATGATATGATCACCCCCACCCACCTGAAAACCTTGAGAAAATATTTCTCGTTGTTAGGGATAACCAACCCCTCCCCTCTCACATCAAGATGGGTTTAGGTGTATTCAAATATTCCTTGTTTCTTGGAGTGTATCAAGGTTCCCCTCCCCAATATGCCCCCTTACGATCATCCCCCATGTGCACCATCCCATAATTTGATGAGCCATTCATGACATCATTGGTTGAATCTAGTGTGCCTCACACTAATGACACCATGCCATCATCAAGCGACGAGATCCTACCTCCTTGCAGTCTTGCTTCTCTGAGAGAATTCATCCATAGACTCCCAATCACACAGATTCCCTTCCTATTTAACCTACTCGGCGTTGTAGGAACCCTTTTGATGGCCACATTATCTTTTCCTAGCCTTGCACTTGGGATACTAGTTTGGTACCTCACTTTTTCCACCATGACTTGTGAACAAAACCACCCTTTCTCTTAGTATGTAACCCCATACTGCCTCCAAGAATCCCAACACCTACAACTTTGGAGTAACCTTAGATACTCACCAAATTGACTAAGTTGTTGTTAGAAAAGGGAGGATCGCAGAGTAATAAAACAAAAAAGATGCATAAATAAAACACAAAAGATACACAATAAAACAAAGATGTGGATATGCGTGGTTCACTCGATGTGGGACACGTCCACCAAAGAAATTTGTAGTCCTTCCTTTATTATTATCCAACAAATGAAGTGATACAACCTACAACAC
>CBVK0103183698.1:0-11103 GCA_900067695.1 Picea abies | reverse complement strand
AAAACTTAATCATGATATAAGATTGTTCAATGTGTTAATGAATCAAGTTTATTTTGTTAATTAATCATGCTTAACCTTAATCCATTTTGGGGTTTCATACCTCAGGTTATCCTATACTAGTTCGAGCTATGTTCTCTGAATCGCAAAATCATGATTGATTAATTAATATTAATCACTTTTAACCTTTTAAATAATCATGATTGACTTCAAGGGTTTCACAATTTTGGGTATCAGGACTTTGGTTGTCGTTCGAGGCAGGATCCCCGAAATGCAAAATTGTGATAAGGTTTAAATATCGTTAATCATTTTTAATCGTTTAATTAACCTGTTTTAACTTAAGATATTTTTGCGAATTTGTATATCGGGACTTTGGAGTCCTTACATGTTGGACTGTTAGTATCGTGAAACCCCAAAACCCGACATTTTGAAGGTAGCCTTTAGTGATTTGACCTTTTAATGAGTGGGAAGCTCCATAACTTTTAAGGATTTTAGATCATTGAATTCAACAAAAGACTTCATCAATGGTGATATTCAAGTGTGCATTTGTTCTTATTTAAAAAAGAATGAAACTTATCTAAGTCTAAAGTTTAGAAAAATATATATGTTCCAACGGGGTGTAACTACGAGGGGGTAATGGCACCTCGTGCCTCTCAGTAGTGGAGAAGAACGAAAAGTACACCAGCCATACCATTCCATTTGAAAACAACTGAAGTGGCAAGACCATAGTGGGGTTTTTCCTGTAATGTTAGGTCTAGAGAGTACTGGTGGTCTATCACCAATAATGGACCTGACCTAGCTTAAATTCCACAGACTTGATAAACTAGGTTCAGACTGTCGTGGCATCTTCCACTTTTGTGTCTTTAAGAACCACTTAAAGGCTATGAATACATGTAACGTTGGATCAATGGTTATGTTAATAGGGTCACGACTACATTTCTTTATGCTTATCATAAGTTTTAACATGGTATATTTCTATGAAATGTCATAATCCCTAATGCGTAGGTCTTGGACTTAGGTGGTTATGCCACCTAGGTTGAACCCTATGGTCACTAATGTTTAACTCTTGAGATTATTAAGTATATCGCTTACATGTTTTATAAACATGGTTATTACATATTATAAAATGGGTCGCTTGATTTATGCCTAGGATATGGAACTTGATAGGCTTAGCCACTAACATATTAATGTTATAATTTTAATTCTAATAGCGACACTATGATGAAGTATAACAATAAATGATGTGTTGATTTTAAATCTCTTTCATCCTTTTTTTTTGGATGAGTAATGACAGTGGAGTGAAATTTCCAGGTATATAACTATTGGATTAAGATATGTAATGAATTACCTTCTTGTGTCACAAACAGTTCATTGTGCATAATGGAATTTAGTTTTTCCCCGACAGAAATGAATTTTTTTATTTTTATTTTGTGAAATTTGGGGTACATTACATAGAGTTCGTTGCCCAAATAAATATTTTAGACCATTATAGTCTGTCCTCAACTCGAAAATTTTCCCCATGAGGTGTTTCCTCCACATCTTCTTGGCATGCAGTATGGATGCCAAATCCAAATCATGAGTATCATAGTTCCTATCATTCTCCTTCAACTTCATTTATTCATAGCATACCACATACCTATTTTGATTGAGGACTCCACCAAGCCCTTCTTTACATGCATTAGTGCATACAATGAATTCTTCAATTGGATCAACAATCCTTATTATTTGAGCACATGTCAATAATTATTTCAAGTGTTGGAAACTCTTTCCACAATCTAATTTCCACTAAACTTCACCCCCTTATTTTGCAAGGAAGTGACCGAGTGTGCAATATTTGAGATTCCTTCAATAAATATCCTATAGTAGCCTTCAAGGCCCATGAATGATATGAACTCTATCAAATTCTTTGGTGATGACCATCCTCTAATGGCCTCAATCTTTTCATAATCCACTGTTATCCCTTCATCTGAAATGATATGTCCCAGATATTGAATTTACTTCTGATAAAATGAGCACTTTCTCAATTTGGAATACAACTAATGCTCCCTTAATACCTTTAATACCATCCTCAAGTGTTGTTCATGTTCTTACTATGACTTAGAATATATAAGAATGTCATCTAAAAATAAAATGACAAACTTATCTAAGTATTCTCTGAAGATACCATTTATTAAACACATGAATACAACAGGTGCATTTGATAACCCAAATCGCACTGCGAAATCATAATGCCCATACCTTGTTCTGAAAGCAATCTTGCTCATGTCTTCTTATTTAATTCTTACTTGATGATAGCTTGACCTAAGATCAATCTTGGAGAATATTTTTTCATCTTTCAACTAATCAACTAGGTCATCATTCCTTGGTAAAGGATATTTATTCTTCACAATTACCTTGTTCAACTGCCCAAAGTCAATGCAAATTCTCAATGTTCTATCCTTTTTCTTCACAAATAAAAATGGGGCACCCCAAGGTGACACATTTGAGCGTATATACCCCTTCTTCATAAGCTCTTCAAGTTGCATTTGTAATTCCTTCAATTCAGGTGTACTCATCTTGTAATGGGTCTCGGATATTTGGGTTGCTCCAGGCATGAGATTGATGGAGAAATTAATGTCTCTTTTAGGGGGTGATCCTGGTATTTATTTAAATACATCTTCAAACTCTTTTAGGATTTCATAATATTCAATATTTGACACCTTATATTTAGGCGTCTCTTCCATATGTGCTACAAATATTTGACACCTTTTTCTGTAACTTTTCTTTAGCTACAACGCTGAAATTTATTTGACAGTTATTGCCTTGGGAATTCCCTATAATATCCTTAGGTTACCTTCCTCATCCCATCGATTAAATTCCTTATTATAACAATCTAGGATAGCATGGTGTTGGTCCAATCAATCCATACCAATTAGACAGTCATAGGAACCTAAAGGTATGATGCTCAAATCTGCCATGGTGCTCAGTCCATTCATGTCCATTGGACATGCCTTAACCATCTTCTTAATTTTTCTTTTAGCTCCAGTAGGCAGTTGTACCAACCAATATTTTCCAAGATTTCTTCTTGGAAAATGCAATATTTCCACCATATTAGGATATATATAACTATGACTAGATCTTGAATCAATTAAAATAACAATAGTTTGGTTGTTGATATTACCTTCCACTTCAATCATATGTGACTGAAACTTAGCTTTCTTGTTGTCCAAGGCTGCATAGATCACAGATACATTTATGCCCATGTCCTCCACTGTACCAACTTGCTTTATATTGTGAACAACCATCACTTTTTCACCTATGTGAGGAAAATCTCTATACATATCATCTCCCCCACAACCCAAACATTGAATAGGTGGTTACATTGATCTTTTCCCCATGTCTCAATCATTCTGGGTTCTCTAGAAGATGGTTGTCCCTGAGGATTATTTCTGAACAATGGTGGCTTAGTCCCCTTCTTCCTCTATTCCATATTGTTCTTCTTCTTGTCTTCCCAATATTTTTGGAAAGTTTGACTTCCTTTATGTCGATCATAAAGAAATTGATCTCGCCTTATGGTCTCCTCCAATGTTTTCAGATCATCATATTGTATCTTGTCACTAATAAATGATTGAATATTAGAGTCCACTCAAATACCTTTGAATCCTAACTGGATCTTCTTTGATGAAAGAAACATACTTTAGTAGTTATAAAAAACTTCTTTCATATTCATCTATGGTCATAGTCCCAATATTGAGTTCAAACAACTCCTTCATTTTCTTGCCATAGTATCTCTTAGTCAAGTATTTCTTTTGAAAATACCTCTTGAATTCTTTTCAAGTAACATATTTCTCATTAATGTGTTGCATCTGCACAAATTGGTCCCACCACATGGATGCTTTTCCCTTGATCTAATAGATGGAACTCATTCCTTCTACATGTGAAGAGTAATTATGCGATTGAAAATACTTCTTCATGCCTAGCAACCATGTCTCTACATCTTCATCCTTCTTGTTCTCACCATCAAATGTAGGAGGCTTGAATTTTTTCATTTTTCCTTGTAGATCATCCACCTCAAAGTCCTCTTATGTTTACTGATAGGGGATGGACTTGAGCTACTGTTTTCTCTCGTAGTGGAATTCCTTGGGGAGTGATGGTGATGTTTTCCAATACTTCTTGTTCTTCTCCTCTCATCATGAGACTTGTGACTTCCTGATTTGCTTGATTCATTCTCCTTATCCATATTATTTTCTATTCTACCCAAGATATGCATTAACTTTATGTTGAAGTCCTCCTGCTTCTCATTGGATTTCATAAGCCTCTCATTATCAACTTTATAACTGTGGACATCCTTTTGCAAACTTTTAATGGTATCTACCAAGTTCATGCTTTCTTACTTTCCTTCTCCATGTCCATTTGAGTTTGTACCTTCATTAACCATATTGACATACATCCCTATGATCTCATCTTCTTGGATGTAATCCCCCTGTGTATATTTCATGATTCTGAACTTTTTGTTGATCTTGTTCTGATCTAATTGTTGTTAACAATGCAAAATGCGTAACCAACAGAACTTGTTAGGCTAATTGATTTAACAATTTCATGAAATTATGTACAATTTTGGTTCAATAATGCATGAGATTTCCTTCTTCTGATTTCCTGAAAATTTGATTGCCCAGATCAATTTTTTCGGTGAAGAATTATATTCTACTATCCAATATCTTCCCAATGCCTACTTCCATGCCCAATTCTAAGTCTTGAGCAGAAAGTTATGGTTATTTGAAAAATTGTCCTTTCTATGAGGGAAATCCTGGTACATGTGATCTTCTTCAGGAGTCAAATTAGCTCTTGGACCCGTTTTGGATCCTCTCTTAAGGTTCACATGCCCCTTTGATTTCCCTCAAATGCAGGTTCGTACAAATCAGAAACCCACAGGCTCCTTCTCTAAGCCCCTTTCTATCTTAAAATCAATTTTTAGGGACTAGCCTCTTTACTTCAGCCCAAATCTCATGTGACCGCGGGCTAGAACCTGGCGCTTGTTATGCGAAAATATTGTCATTTAATTCCATTGTAGTACTTTCCCAACTATTTAATTTTTCAATCTGAGGTTCGTAGGCTTACGAAGCACACGCAATATATATGCAGGACTGAAGTAGAAGTAATTTAATCTAAATTGTTAAAATGAAATTAATCTAGGAAAGCATTGAAAGACTAACTAGGAAAGTAGGACTTGTTAGGCTAATTGATTTAACAATTTCATGAAATTATGTACAATTTTGTTTCAATAATGCATCACAATTCCTTCTTCTAATTTCCTAATAAATTGACCACCCAAATCAATTTTCTAGATGAATAGTTATATTCTATTTTCCAAGATCTTTCCAATGCCCTCTTCCATGCTCAATTCTAGGTCTTGAGAAGAAAGTTATGGTTATTTCAAAATTGTCCTTTCTATGAGGGAAATCCTTTTACAAGTGATCTTCTTCAGAGCCAAATTATCTCTTAGACCCATGTTGGATCCTCTCATAAAGTACACATGTCATTTTTATTTCTTTATGCAGGTCTAAAAAAACATAAACCTGCAGGTGCTTTTCCCTAAGCCCCCTTTTACCTTAGAATCAAATTTCGGGTGCTAGCCCCTTTACTTCGGCAGAAACCTCACATGATTGTGTCTAGGACCAACCACTTAGAAACAAGGAGATATTCGGAGCTCTGGGACTCTAGTGCTCTGGAGCTTTGGGATTCGAAGGTTCTTACAACAACACACTCCAAAAATCCTGAACATCGAACTGGAGAACTCCCGGAGAGGTGCTATCTGAAGCTTCATTACTTTGGTGCTACATAACTTTGAGATTTAGAGGTTCTTACCAAAAAAATTTCCAATTCCCCCGAACACCTAACTAGTGAATTCCCAAAGTGGTTTTATTTGAAGCTTCATTATTCCAATGCTCTTGAACTTCAGGCTTCGAAGGTTCTTACCACAACAATTTCCAATTCCCTGGAACGTCGAACTGACAAAATCCCAGAGATGATCTATTTAGAGCTTCATTAATTTAGTACTCCAAAACTTTAGGCTTCGGAGGTTCTTACCACAACACTTTCCAATTCCCTTGAAATTCAAACTGACAAACTCCTAGAGAGGAGCTATCTGGAGCCTCATTACTTCGACACTCTAGAACTTAGATGATCTATTTAGAGCTTCATTAATTTAGTACTCCAAAACTTTAGGCTTCGGAGGTTCTTACCACAACACTTTCCAATTCCCTTGAAATTCAAACTGACAAACTCCTAGAGAGGAGCTATCTGGAGCCTCATTACTTCGACACTCTAGAACTTATAGCTTCATAGGTTCTTACCACAACACTTTCAAATTCCCTTGAATGCTAAACTATAAAACTCCCAAAGAGGTGCTATCTAGAGATTTGTTACTCCAGCACTCCAAAACTTTGGGCTTTAGAGGTTCTTGCTGCTAATCAACCCCAACTTCCCGAACTGTCAAACATTGAATTGGAGAAGGGTGGATATCCACGCTTCATGTGTCCCCGCCAACGAATGAGAAAGATTTACTACAGGCTTAAGGACTTTCCACACCAAAACAACTTTTTCCCACAATCCTCTAGAGGATCGAATACTTGATAATCTGTTGACACATGTACCTGAAAACCAACAGTCAGGATTTACTTTGACCTTCGGGAGTTTGGGAAAATCTCCATTCCATGTAATAAAAGCCAAATTATTTAGGAGTGTCAAATGATTGAACCCCTTAGGGATCCAATGACTCACACTCTCCCAATGATCTACAGTGGGGATTAACTCTGGTACTTCAGAGCTTCGGGGCTTCGACCACTTTCCAACGAATACCTCCAAAATCTCTCAGATATATGAACATCAAAGGGATACCAATCAAAGAACCCCACTTCACTCTAACATATATGACTGAGATCAATTTCATGACTCTGTGCTTCACGTATTTGTCCTCCTAGCAACATAAGGACTAAAATCTCATGGAGTGATGAAACACAAAACCGTGAGATCTATGGCTTAGATTCCATGATGGGATATATGGCCGAGGTCCACCCCACTTTATTCAAGACTTAAGGCCCGATAAACGTGATCAATGACCCTTATTCTCCCACGCTCAGATCCAATGGCTAAGATCTGATCTCCTCCACTATGCGCTTCCTCCCATCTGGGTTTGATCGAATGACCCATATCAAATATTGCGGCCCAAATCCATGGTTGTTGTGGTTTCTCAACCTAATACACCTCTTGATCTTTCAACATCATCAAAGTGTTCTCTTGGGGCCCTCTTGGCACCTTGTAACTTCAAATCTCTATGAAATTTTGCTTCAATTTCAACTTGCTTGGCCCATCGAGGCTCAATGTTGAAAAATGGAGCTCTGATACCATATTTTAGCATCCCCAACCACCTACTAGGTTATTCCATGCAATTTGTTTTTGAATTGTAGAAAAAAATTAAAGCATACAAATACTATGGAAATACACAGATTCATACAGAATAATAATATAAATACACATGCAGTATACAAATGAAAATCCATAAAAATAAACTCATAAATAATAATGCAACATGTAATTTAACACACAATTGACACTTATCTTTGATAAAAATACCACCAATTGTGTGCAGACCTTCCATGTTCCTCCCAGCCTTAGACCACACTGCTCAGAAGTCTCAGCATTGGGTGACCCTCGAGCTGGGACTAAACTCCACCTGGGCAAGGGAATTCTTAACCATGCTAATGTATCTCAGGCAACAAGAAAAACTCCTTCATAGGTTCCAACTCAAACTGATAGCCTATAGTCCCTCATTCCCCACATGCCTGTCCCACCCCAAGAAATATGCCCCTTCTCTACTCAACAGTCCTTCAGTTGCCCCATTTGCTTTCCAAGGCTTTAGCAATAGGCCAAACATGAAGTCTCAGAGCTCTGTAGCTGTAGTTTTGGCACCTTTAGGAAAACAATTCCTAGCAATTATCTCACCCAGAGAGAATTGTTCACGGGCCTGACAACCTGCCTCTTCAGTATCCCACAGGCCTGACAACCCACTTCTTCAGTCCAACTCTAAATTTAACTAGGTACAGGTACCGTACTGGTTCGGGTAAGGTATAGGTACGCTTCTCATGACAGAAAGGTACGGTGAACAACTAAAATCCATATGTGAAGGAATGGAGCAAATGATGGAATGAATGGAAAATGCACTAAGCCCAAAATCTTTGTATGCGTGTCCCTAATTTGACACTTGTGAGGTTGAGAGCTACTTTGGCCCACTTGTCCCCATCCTTAGAACTTAGAATAAAATAGTTATCCATACCTTATACTTTAACGAATATTAATATAATATTCCTTTTTGGATTAAGCTCTCTAGTTTATCCCCTTATCCTTAACATTTAGCCCCCTTTCCCTAACTAGTGGAGTTTAGTCCCCCTTACTCTTTTTACATGGTTGGTCTGCATGCAGTGATGTGTTTTTCCTTAATATTTGCATGTGAATACATTTACATTTGCATCACAGATATATTGTCCTTTCTGCATCTCGGCTCACCAGCTTAAGTTAATTTCTATTTACATTTACAATTGAGATTCGACCTAGGGGTATTACAATGTAAATATGTATAGCTACTAAATCAATTAAAATAGTTGTAGTTTGGTCATTGATCTTACCTTCCACTTCAATCATATGAGACTGAAATTCAACTTTCTTGTTGTCCAAGGTTGCAAGGATCCTTGGCATGTTTATGCCCATGTCTTTAAATATATCAACATGTTGTACATTATGAGCAATATTCCCTCTTTCTCCTCTGTGAGGGAAATATCTATACATGAGATATCCCTCACAACCCCAACATTTAATAGGATACTACCTTGTCCTTTTTTCCAATGTTTCTATCATTCTAGTTTCATTTTGAGCTAGTTGTCTTTGAGAACTATTTTTGAAGAATGGTGGCTTGTAACTTTTATTTCTCTACTCCATATTACCTTTCTTCTTGTCTTTCCAAACCTTTTGGAAATTTGGTCTTTTTCTATGTTTATCATAAAGGCACTAGGATTCCCTTATTGCTTCCTCCAAAGTCTTGGGATCGTCATATTATATCGTATGACTGAATATTGAAGGTATCCCACTTAGGAACCTTTGAATCTTAACCTACTCATTCTTAATGAAGTCAACATACCTCAACATCTATAAGAATATTATCTCATACTCATCAATGGTCATGCTCCCAAGCTTGAGTTCAAATAACTCCTTCATCTTCTAGTCATAATAACACTTGGACAAGTATTTCTTTTGAAAATACTTTTTGAACTGCCTCCAAGTGATGTTCTTCTCATCAATGTGATTTACTTGGATGAGTTGGATGTCCCACCACATTGATACTTTTCCCTTAAGTTGGTAACTTGGATTTTTCCCTTCTATTAGCACCGCACCGCACATTGCTCGTGATTATCGAGATGCTTGTGGTGTCAAGTCTGAAACAGGTCGATAGGATCTTGATGTATATTTTTTTTCGTATATGTGATTCTGTCTCTTTCTTTGTTTTCATTCAAATGTATCTTCAAAGTATTTGAATAAGTTAAGTGTTTCATAATTCATGGTGTCATGCTCTATTGCACATTTTCAATATTTCTACCATCTCCTTCTAAAGTTACTTTAGGATTCACCCTTTGCAAGGTGACCTACTGTAATGGATTGTATTCTCCACTCTACTTCCAGCTACAATGATGATCCAAGTGTCTAAGACATGCTATCTACATTTCCTTTGTCAATGTGTGATCATACAACCAACATATCTGTAGTTTGATTTATTTTTAGTCAATTAGACTCCATTTCCCAATGGTGTTTTTCTCCTAAATATTACCTAACATATTAAAATCCCATCCTCATTTCAAGATCTAGCCTTTGGACGAAAAACCAAATCAATCATTTCAGTGATTGATTTGAAGAGAGAGAGCCCCCTCTGGGTTGGAAGGGCTAACTTCCAGCCTCAAGATTGGTTTGTGGTTACCTCTATGATTTGCCTCCACAACTAGGGAAATATACAGAGTGATAACATTCTGGCGTAATTGTCAGGGATCGAAGGTGAAATATTCCTTGGGAGAAATGACAAAGAATAGAGATGATTTATAATGGTGAAAAGCGATCGTACATAGGAGGATGCACTAATCACCTAGTGAATCCAACCAAACCTCAAGCGAATTCAAATACTCCACTTTTGGTTGAATCCAGAACTCGAGGCTTTTATGGCGAATCCACACTTTGTAAAATCTACATTGTGAAAAGTTTTATTGCCTATTCCACTGGTTTAATGACAAATTTAGAAGGTGTTGTGGCAACTGCAAGCACTTTTGAAGGTAAGAAAGTCTCTACTGCTGCAAATGAACAAATTCCTTTTTCAGATGTTGAACATGATGATAATAAACAATTTCAAATGGTTATTGAAACCTTAAGAGATGTTGTATGTGCACCAGATTTTGATGTTGAAAACATCTTTCTTTCTTTAAAAAGGATTCATCCTCAAAAGAGTGAAAATGATATTTTATGCAATGTAAGTTTATTATTATCTTTTTTGCAAGGGAATATTTCATTGGAGATGTTATGTGAGACATTTCATTTTGAAAGAATTGAAGACCAATCCTTTGAAAATCCAATTGAGGTGATATAAGACCCTATTTCAAATGAAGGTTTTAGAGAATATTGGGACATGTTTGAGGATGATCAAATTGCGGAATATTTCTCTATATTTTATCTATTTATTTAAAAATCAAGAAAATGTAGTTCTAAGGATAAGATTAATTTCTTAGGGACATTTCTGGGAAGCTTGAGAAAGATCTAGAGGTCTTAGAAGTTCAAATCCAGTTGTTATGAGGAAAATCACTCTATGTCATGGGGTAAACCACAAAAGACAGAATGACTGTAGAAATCAACTCTAATCCCAAGTCTACTATATAAATTAAAATGCTAACGAGACAAGATAAAGAGCCTACCTCATCTAGACGTTCGATGAAGACCACCATTGAGCACTTGACTCAAATATTTATACCTGCAACTTATCCTAAACAATCAAGATACACAAGCATATGGTGATAATATATAAAGTTAGCACATACAATA
>CBVK0103183677.1:0-10114 GCA_900067695.1 Picea abies | reverse complement strand
TCGATATGGGTTTTTCAGAGAACTGACTTGAATATTAGATAGGTCTTGAGGCATTGTTGTTGGATCTTCAATATATTCCTACAAGAGTTCTAGTCCACTGTTTTTGTTCCTTCAAGAAGCTTATGGCTTCATCTCCCTTGAACATGATTGTTAGCTCATGAATTTTTAGAATTCTCTTGAAGACATATGGTGATAAATACATGGGATACTCTCCTTGGATATGGATTATCCTCTAATTTTGATTAAATTTATCAACACACCAAGAAGCTATCTCTCTAGAATCAAAGAATTCAGGTATGCAACCTATTAAGGAAATGCCTGATGTCCATATTTTGTTTTCATTCCTTTATGGAAATGGAAGTGATGAATAGTAACAGTATGAACTCGACCAATGGAATCTATGGTCCTCCTGCCCAAACAAATTTAGAGTATCACCACATAATTGTTCTCTTCTTCTCATTGTCATTTTGATGAAGTTGGAAAATTCTTGTACAATCACTTTGAGACGTTAATTTCAAAGTAAAACTCTTTTTGAAAATACAACTCGAAGATCTTTCTTCAGAGGAAGGATTAATGCAAATTCAATTCGAGTTAATGGAGAATGTCCTCTAGAAGTATACCATTAATAATGAGCTTTCAATATTTTAATTATTTTTTATCCTCCGTAGAATTAGCATTAAACGTATCTCGGGGAAAGTGACAAGATAATACATATATTACGGCGGAGGATCAAATGTGCATGATAAGAACTATTAGAATGGAGGTGAACCCATGATTTTTCCAACCCATGGTGAAGACTCGAAAAATGGTTAAGTATGGGACTATATCAGTTGGATGTTAAGAGAAGAGAATTTTCAAGAGTCAAGACACGCGAACCCGTGATGAAATCAAAAATTGGATAAGTGTTGAGTTACTAAGAGAGTAAAGAAAATTTAAAGAAAATGAAGAAGTGTCATAAATTGGTCGGTCGGGTAAGTAGTAAAAACAATCAAATGAATCGAAGAAGTAGTTCAAACCCACCAACCGGTGGTGAAATAAAAAAATTGCTAAGTACGGTGCAATATAAGGGTCGCAGAACATGGAGTGCATTTTGATGATGGCAGAGTTTTGGACTTAAGAATATAATTTAATGAACCCGCAAAATAATGAAGAATATTCTAAGTATAGTAAATTTTGGAGTAGAAAGGTGCATTTTAAGGGTGACAAAAGTTATAACTAGGCTCATTCACCTACCATAACTTGAAAATTTTTCCAAGTGTAGGAACACAATATAATAAAGGGAGAGACTTAAGACTTAGCATACTTTAAGATCAACAAGACTATAATGTATTCTAAATTCCTTATGGCCTTATAGTGGATCTATAATCCATTTGGAGGATAATAGGGGTTTGTCTCAAAAGTCTTCGGAGTTCCAATTTCTTTAAGGTATCTTTTGTCATAACATTCATGGCTCCTCCTAAGTCAATCAAGCTATTTGTTATCAATGCATTAGCAATGTGAATACTCACTATGGGGTTGCCTGGATCAAGCTATTTATGGATAAAAACTTTTCAAAGCATAAGATAAACAAGCTATCCTATGCCATGGATGGTTTTTGGATCTTTTCTTTTTCTTCCAAAATTCTTCTAGCAGAGTTCTTTTACAACTTTGCTATGAATAGGTACAAATTCCTTGATAGATTCAATTAGGGCTATTTTAACATGGATATTTAATTTCCACTAAAGTCAACTTCTGGTTGGATTATATACTTAGACTAGGTTAATCTTTTTGGGAAAGGTGGGCTATCCTTTCAAATTAATTGCTTTTCCTGCTAAGGAGTAAGATGCTGCATGTGAGTTTCATGTTCTTGTAGCTACTCTTTATCAGCAAGTATAATGATGATTGGTGGAAAGGGTTTTGTTACTAATTTCCCCAAACAAATTTGAACTTCATTGCAATCAAATGATTTTACAAAGTAGATTTAAGTTACCAACTCCTTGTAACAAACTTCTTTATAATTGTTTGGTTTTGGTGCAAGTTGGGTAGGAAGTTAAGGTAGTCTTGGATGCTAGGGAGTATTGTTTTGTTGAGGAGGAAACAAAAATGCTTGATGTTAAGTAGTTGGTTTCCACCCTTGTTGATATATCTAGGGACATTATTGAGAAAACAATGGTTTTTTAGGGGTTGTTGGTAAGAAAAGAAAGGTGGTCGATGATTTTGGAAGTTTGGGTATTACCATTGATGCTCAGATGGAAATGGATATGACCAAGATTGAGTATGCCAATTTATATGTTGAGTCAATTGAATATTCCAAGAAGAATTGAGCTATATGGGAATGTTCATAGGGTATTATTTCATTTTCACTTTTTCAGTGTCAACTCACTTCACTAGGTTGGGATATTTTGATTAAAAATTTAAAATCATAAACCTTAGTTTGAGTGCCTAAGTATTGGTCTATTAGAAATTTATTGTCTCAATTCTTCACTGAGACCTTTTCCCTAAGTTTCACTTTCTAATTGGTCACTAGGAATTGTAACTTAAAGTCCATGTGGTACACATGAAACTAGGCACTCCCCCTTTTGATATGTATTGAAGTGAAATACTAGCCTATTAATACTTAAATTCTATAATTCTCCATTGAGGCCTAATTCCATAAGTTTTATTCCTAAATTCACTAGGAAACATAACCTTATATCCATAGGGTACACAACTAAAGTTAGTACTTTCCCCTTTGGCACATATTTTGATGGAAAAACACATGACAAAAATCCAATTCACCCTAGCCTCATAATACCCATCTTCACACGTGATAACCTTTTCATGATACATCTTTATCCTTTGACCCAAATTTTGAGGATTTATTTGGTCTTCATTTTTTACTAGGAGCTTCTTATCCATGCACCTTAGGGTTTTAGCCTTCCACCTCATCCATACAAATCATCTACCTTATCCACTAATGCACACATCCCTAGGTGGCGTGCTTCACTATGAATACTTATCCACTTCTTTCATAACCTTGTTCACACCTTCCACACATGTGAAATGAATAGTGATGGTTTGACTTGGTCAAAGGGCACCCATTTGTACAATTTTCAAGGATATAAGATGAATTTGATGAAGACCCATTTGTACGAGTTTCAAGGGAATCCATTAAAGGGTGAGAGCTTCAAGGTTGACTTGGTCAAAGTGGACACAAATGCATAATTTTTAAGGGCACACTATTTTATGAAGGTATATTTTATTATTTCTTGGTCAAAGGAATTCTAGAAGATGCACTCAAGCATTACAATTGGCATTGGCATGCATTTCTAGAAAAGATCCCTCATAAATGAAGTTATCCACGTGGTAAATTGATCATATATTTGGAAATTCTCCCAAGGAGAATTATAATTATTTGGAGGTGGTTATTTCTAGAAAAGTACCCTCATCATGGAGTTTTACACTTCGCATTCATGCATACCATTGGAAATTTTCCCTACCTATTTGACCAAGCCTTTTTATTATTATTATAAAGAATGAGGAGGCGAAATGACACTCAAAATTTTCCTTTTCATGAGTTAGAAGGGGGGAGAGGATGTCACATGGAATCACATTCATATAGATGATTTTATTTAGTGTCTTACATGGGATTTTGACCTAATTTTCCCACTTAGGTAGTTGTAGTAAATATTCTAATATTTTCCTTGGAGAGTCTCATGAGGAAAATATTATTTTATTGTAGAGGAGTTGAACTAAAATCTATATAAGAATTTTCTCACTCCATTTGCAATATGGACTGGATTAGTGGAGAATAATGGGAAAAATCTTGTCTCACCTTTCCAAAGCTATTGTGTAATATTATCTATTCTTAGGTATTTATTCTAGGGTAATCATAAAAGGATTTGAGTTGCAATTTTCATTTAGGAAGGAGTTATTACAAGGAAAACATTGAAAGGGAGATGTGAATTATTTTTCTATTTCATTCTTTGTCAAATTCTAGGCTATATCTACTGTATTGGGGATGAATATCTCTGGGTTTCATTTATTTACCCTTGATCTAGTATATGATTTACTTTGTAATGCTTGGGTTAATTTCTTTATATTTATCCTCCTTATAATCCTTGCAAGGTTTAATATTCCTTAGTTTGATTCTCATTCAAGCTAGCAAAAATTTCAGCCAAAGACCTCTCACAATGGGAGAGTTATGTGCAAATGAGATCTTATGATATCTTATTTATACAAAATGTCGCTAAAATAGTTTGTCCACATAATATTAGGGTAAAAAATAATACTAGGGTTCAAAAACCATAATCTTTCCTTGTTTACAAAGTAATATTAAACAATTCACTTAAATCTTACTTTTACATAAAAAGAAACCCTAATTTAGAGTGATGTCACCCCTTTAGGGGACGTTTTGGCACTAGGAGCAAGTCATTGATGATGGAGTGTAGGAAGGCTTCCCAAAACCACATGTCAAGAATCCAAGTCACTTCCTTCATGGTCAAAGCCTCAAACTCCTCAAAACGTCTTTGTGACAATGCATATCAACCTCACCACCAAACCCCAACCCCATGGATGAAATCATGCTCCTAAAGATGACATTTTTCCTCTCTTGGGCATAACGTTTGGAAAGTAGGGGCTAGGTTATGTCATCAAAGTCATCTTCTAGGCCTCTAAAGTTTCATCTCTCTCATCTAGCATGTGGCCCTTGGCACCCACTTGTGGGCTTCAAGCCTAAGCTAGGCTTGTTCCTCCAAAAATGTCCACCAACTAGATCCCGCAAAGACAAACAAACACGCCCTCCAAAGTTATCAAGTTAAAATATTATGATAAGTAAATCAAGTCAAAAAATTATCCACCTAAGCATGTGAATCAAATATTACCATGTCAAACTAGTAAGTTCTCAAGAACATTATGCGACTTGCCAAGCTTGTATATTGGAGGGTTGATAGGGTGTCCTAGTGGGTAGATATTTCCCTAGGTCAAGGAGTGTTTCCAAGAGATCCCTCTCTAAGCCATGTAAATCAGATAAAGGGGTTAAGGGTCAAGACTCAATGGGCATGGGGTTCATGACATACAAGGTGTTGTAGTGTCTCATTCATGGGTGCCTTTGTAGAGGGTGTGTGGAACCTTCATTTGCAATGCAATTTTTCCAAGCCCATCATTTTGAAATTCTTTGTTTCTTTCATAATTTAAGGACAAGTTCAAGGTCATTGTCCTGGCGTGGTGTCTAGATAATGACAATGCCACTCACAAACACCTAGTGGAAATGAGAAGGCTAGTTCACGATGGCACCCCCTTTCTCTCATTCATGCAACTAAGAGCCATTACCTTGAATTGGTGACCAGATGATGGTAATTTCATACCAATAGATATACATGAACATGATAGGTCAGATCATGATGAGACCTCCTATCCTCCAACTAACGTTTTAAGCATTCAAAATCATATTTCTTGTGGGTCCACCTTTTCTTACAGATAAGTGTTTCATTGCTTTCTTGGGGGATCCCTGGGTGAAGCATATGGAAGGTTTATACATAGGATTTTATCTTTTACCCAACAAAAATCCCTATGGGCCTTCAACCCCTTCTTCCCACAGAATGAGGGAAACCTCTTCTTGGGTCAATACACCCTAAAATCCCAAGAGATAAGGAAATGGGGGGGGGTAATAGTGATGGAAAGTGGTAAGTGTGGTTTGGAGCGGTACAATGGCTCTTCAAGGTAGTTTCTAGTAGAAAAACTATCCTAGGGAAGACCACTTACTAGGGAACAATGTCAACCACCAAGGTGAAGCAGGGAAAAAGAAATAATGTCCAAGCATATGTCATGAAATCTAAAGCAGTATAAGATAAAACATACTCAAATGATTCAAATATTGAAATGACACTTACCATAATATCTTACTTGTACCTCATGGAGCAAGGCCCATTGCCTGTCAAAAGCCAGCTGATGTGGTGGATGCCATCTGAAAATATCCAACCTTTGTGGTGGTGAGAAGGGTATCCATCTATGCAAAAGGATATTTCTAGTCATGTAGTCTCTCGACACTCCATATTTGCAACCTGAAGGCCTCAAGACATAATATCCTTAGCTATCCCACAAAATGGAGATAACATATGTCTCCTACTTGGGGACATGTTCTCACCGTAGAGTGCATGAGAACCACCACATCTCCAGGTAGACCTGTGCCTGCCAAAACAAATGAAAAGGGATCAGAGCATCCAGGGTGGTGATATCACCCTTTTATCCATATATAAAATCCAAAATGAAATCTAATATAGAAAAGAAAAATTTTGACACATTTTTTGAAAAATTTCTAAACTAAGCATGAATCAATATGAAAGTAGAGAAAAATGAAAATGAAATGCATATAAACTAATATGAGAAATCAAGATGAAAATGTAGGGGAAATAAATATGACCTACCTACGTACCTAGGGCCTTGGGGCCCTAAATATCTAGTGATAGGTGACATCAGGTGAAGTCATACAACCAATGAAACCACCTATTCATCATTTCACCAACATATCTCCCCCTGTGCTTAATCATGCGAAACAACAAAGATAAGTCCAACACATAATAACAATGAGTATAAATACACATGTAATCTATCATGAAATATAACTCATGGAGAAGGGTGGGAGGGAGGAAATCATGTTGGAAAGAGAAACCATCATCCTGATCATCTTGCCGGAAAGTGTAGCCACAAGCCTGATCAATCCATCTCTGAAGAGGGATACCATATGTAGATGGTGTATCATCTTGATCTTCACTTAGTAAATCACTGCTCCCTAAAGGATGAGAAAGAAAAATATATCCCAAGAAAACCCTATTATTTCCCAAAAAAGAGGAAGTGGGGTAAAGCACGACCTTAGAGAAAAACTCCTTCATCAAACTTGGGAAACATCTCTTCTTCGTCTCTAAATCCCTACCCAAAGTCTCAACATGAAATTTCTTATGTTTGGTATTGTGGACCTTAGACTGATTTGGGTTGGCCGCGACCTGGTGTCTATCAAAATCTGAGAATAAATATGCATCCTCAAAAGGGTATGTATCAAGGGATGACTGCAGATCACCCTGAGTATGCCGTGAAAAATCATCATCAAAGGGGGAGAACAAATCTATAATCATATCATTACCAGGATACTAAATATCTGAATCATACATGTATGAAGACCAGTCCTTTGAAGATTACACTTCAACGCCTTCTTCCTGAGAGCTACCCTCAATTTCATAAACATGATCTATGTCAATAATGAAGCAACCCACATCCCATCTATGCCTCCCAATCTATATGAAATCATCAATGTGGTCGTCAACTATATTTGAGGGTTTCTCCACGAATTCATTTGCATCATAAAACTTGATTACTTCTTCGCAAGACTAGAGAAATTGATTCTCTTCAAAAGGGAAAACAAATATCAATGTATCGTTTATGCCTTCTATAAGAGAAACTTCATTGAGATCCCTTTGGTATTTTTATTCATTTCCGAAGTGATGGAACATAACATCATCAAAGTTTTTAAAAGATTTATAATTCATCATGTTCTCTTCTTGATGTGTAGGAGAAGAAACTTCAATGGGATATTGATCACCAAGGCTAGTTGTTTCAACTTCACGTGCAAGAGAAAAACAAGGTAGAAGGACATCTTCTTCTTCAGATAGTAGCATGGAATTCAATGTCCCCTTCTACTCATCAAGGTCTTGTTTTTCTTGGAAATTTTCTCCATGGATCCATTTTTCTTCGTAAATAGGATCAGATAATTCACCATCTTGATCTTGGTATCTAATGATTTTGTATACTTCCTCAAGCATGGAGAGAGGTTCATCGTCATTTAGGAAGTTTTCTTGGTACCCATACTTCTCGATCACAACATCATATGATTAATTTGTTCCAAAATATGCAATGGCCACTTCCTAGGTTGAGTTTAGGGTAGGAATTTCCTCATAATTGTTGAGGATGGTGCTATACTCTTCTTCTCTCTGCTAACAAAACTTAACCAGAAATTCATTTCCAGGACAAAGTTCTATCAGTTGTTTACAAGACTTGTACAATTATTTTGTGCTTTCCTTGAGGCACTTAAAACTTTCCTCATTTCTCTTTTCAAGTTCTTGTCTTTCAATTGTTGTTTCAACAAACTTTGGAAGAATAATTTCTCGCAAGCCTTTAATAGGATTAAGGTCAAAACCTTCTTTCAAAAAGGCATCTTCCGGGTCCTGAATTGTATCTTCAATACTTTGAGCTTCTAGTCCCCAACGTTTAAGGAAATATTTGATGAGGATCGTCAAAGAATATATACTTCTTGTCTTGCAAGAATGCTTGACCCAATCCCTTTGTTCATCTCCCAAGGATAGTAGGAACAATTTTAGGCATACATCTTCATGTAGTACATTTTCATAGTAGATGCATCTGGTAAACTCAACAATGTGTGCTATGGTAGACAATGGATTACCATCGAAATTTGGGAGGAAATCAAATTGGTTTATTGACACTTGTTTGGATATATGTCAATAGATTTGATATACAAGGCCTTGTATGCTTCATGAAAGCGCCACAGAGCCATGTTTCCATTACTCAGGGTAATACCTCAATGGAGTCACCAGAGGAGCTCAAGGATCATCAAAGGGTGGAAAGGGATAAGGTGGGTTCTTGGAAGGTGGAGTCTCCAAATTAGATTCAATAAGAGCTCATAAAGGGTGGAAAGGGAACATCTCTTGGCTGGAGTTTCAAGACAAGCTAGGGGAGAGGCTTTGAGATAGATTGCAAAAGTGTCGTTAGGGTTAGGAAGAGGATTCAAAATCCTCCCTGGCAATGGCACCAAAAGGTTATCGCAAAAGTTGTAGGTTGGGAAAATCCTAAACCAACCATCAATTGGAGACAACTAAGGGAAACTATACCCAATGTCACCTCGATCTAGGTCTCATGCTTCAAGGGTGACTAGATCACCCTAGAGAGGCTATCCTAGTGAACCTGGGGGGATTGAGATGGATGGAAGGGATAGAAGAGAAGTATCCCCCTAAAGGTAAATTATGGAGGAGTAAAGTGGATTTTATGACTCATCTTTGGGTACCTACAAAAGTGATTATACCTACCTGAGACAAAAGAAAATCCACACTTGCATATTGTATGTTAGGTGGAAAAGAAAGTTAAGATTTTTGTCCATAATTGCAAAAATCAAACAATATCAATTATCAGCAATAAAATGATAACAAAGGCTGCAATTAAAGTTTCTAAAAGTTCAATTAATCATGCAATAGGTGAACCAACAATGACTAGTCTAGCTTGCAAAAAACAATTTGAAACTTGAGTAGTCAAACAAGGTTGTTATAAAACATTTATGCAGTAAAAATTAAGCCTTATGGCTGTAGCACACAATGCATTATAGTAGAAAAGTTATCCAATGAAACTTTCCCAAAATGTTCCCAAAAAGTATGCTGCAAGGAGTAGAATAAGAGGGAAAAATTGTAGCGTAAGTCTAAGGTTAGTTTATGAGATATTAGGGTTAGAAAGGTTTGGGTTTTTGCAGCCTTATGGTTGTAGGGTTAGTTTTTAACATGATCAATATTTTTTTGGAGAAAGATGATACCTCAAGGAGGCAAGGATGCTAGTAGCATCAAGTATACAATCCAAGTGAGAGAGCATCAAAAAGTGAAATTGTCACGTTTACCAATGCAAAGATTTTATATCTCTAATGTAAAATTGAAAAACAATTGGTGCCTTAATATTGGGTTTATGGGGTCAATGAAAGAGATGGCTTAGCTAAGCGCTTGGGGGTGTACTCCCTTGTAATTACCAAGTGTAGCTAAGTGTTGGGTATGTGTTATATTCTTTGCACGACTAGCCCTAGTGTATGCTATGTTGCATTGGGTCCCCCTTCAGGGCTTGCAAGGGGTTCGACATTAGTGCCCCCAAGAAAAAAAAAATCCTCTAGAAACGTGTTGCATTTTTGCCTCATTTTTCATGTCTCCTCAATTTTTGTGTCCATTGTTGGGTGGTTTTTCGACACATGTTTTTTGCCGATGGTTTTCTATTTCTGGATAAGGAATTATGGTTGTTGACTAATCCAGGTCATTGGGTTAGGGTTTTGGATTCTGTTGGCTCCTATATATATATTGTATTGTAAAAAATGTATCACTATGAATGAATATAGAATATG